>JAOQIF010000971.1:0-32445 GCA_026260285.1 Colletotrichum sansevieriae
TCTTTATAAAATAGCGAAGGAAAGTATTATAGATAGGATTAGGGTTAGGAAGAACCTAAAAGTAATATAAGCTTTATAATAAATCTAGGAGGGAAAGGGAAAGAAAGAGGTATTAGATTTATTATTATTAGTATTTATAAGAAGTATTAAAGAAAGAGATATTATAGAGGTTAAAAAAGAGGAGTAAGAAGAGGGAAGAGGGTAATTAAAAGATAAGGCTTAGGTATAGAGAGTATTATTTTAATTGCTTTTAGTAATTAAATAATAGAGCTTAGGTATAAAGAGAATTATTTTAATTACTTTTAGTAATTAAAAGATAGAGCTTAGGTATAGAGAGTATTATTTTAATTACTTTTAGTAATTAAAAGATAGGACTTAGGTTTAGAGAGTATTATTTTAATTGCTTTTAGTAATTAGAGAATAAGTAAACTTTTATAAATCTTAAGTATTATTAGTATTAAATATATATTATAACTTATTAGTATAAAAAATAATATTTAAATAGAAGTATGATTTCTAATATTATAGCTTATAAAATATTAAGTTACTAACTTTAGTATATATCTATATTAAAGAATAAATATAAAATAGAATAAGATTTTTATATATTAGTAGAATAAAAAGCTTTCTGAGTTTAAATTAAACACTTTTTTAAGGTATTATGGTTTCTATATTTTATGATTTTTATTAAAACCTAACCCTTAGAACCTTAATTGATATAGGAACCTATAATAAATCTTAGATATATATAAGATAACGTATACATATATTAGGAATGATAACTATAATACTCCCCATGAATAAAGGCTATACCCTGAATATATAGAAATAATATCTAACTTATTTAACCTTAGCCTATTATTAGATTATAATAAATTAATAGACTTAGAAATAAGAATCTCTTCCTATAACTAGGAACTACTACTAAAAAGACAATTAGGTATACTAGGATTCTAATTACTAAGTACTAAATCTAAATCTATTATATTAAAACTACTTATTAAGTAAGCCTTAGTAATAGGAGAAACCGTCAAGAACTCCCCTTTATTTATTACCCCCTTACCCGTATGAAATATCATTCTTTTCTATAGTATCTCCTCTTCTATAACCTCTATATCCTTAAGATAAGAAGCCCTATTAAGTAGATAATCTACTAGGGAAGTAATTAGTATATATAGTAAATAGAAAATATAAAAAGACCTATAAGTATAAACTATATTAGTAGCTATATTATAAGATTAACCTAGATAGCTATACTCGCCACAAATCTTAGTCTTTAGAAGTATTTTATAACGCTTTCTAGAAGACGAATAATAAGAGTATAGTATTTCTATAATAACCCTATACTTAGTAATTTAAAAAGCTTAATTATAATAACAAAGAGTAGAAAAAGGAATTAAGTTTTAAATATAAGCTAATATAATACTAGTATTATAAAAAATACTAGGAAGTATAATTAATAACTCTCTAACGTAGGAGTAATAACCTATTTATATTAGTCTTAGGAATCAGACTATTTAGGGGGAGATCTAATATTATAACCTATTAAAGGTATATAGACTAGGGTAGCCCTATAAGTATTACTAGCGCCTAGAGGACCTTTATATATAGAATAATATACAAATAGCAAGCCTTACCTAGTATAGAAGAACTATAATGTAAGTTATATAATAATAAGATAAGAGTAATTAATAGAGTATAAGAAGAAATAATTAGTAATTAGTAAAATATAAGAAGAAACGATTAGTAAGTAATTAGTTAGTATTACTAATTAATTATAATTATTATTATAAGAGAATAACTACTTAGGATAAAGAAAAAAGGATATCTAGGATTTATATATAAGATAGGCTTAAGCCTAGCTTAAGAGTAGACTTCTATAGCTCTTTAGTAATTAACTTTATAATTATCGCTAGGATACTCCTAGCTTATCTTATATTATATATTACCTTATAAGGATTATAACTAATTTCTATAGTTCCTAACCTCTAATCTAACCTAGTAATATAGACTAGTAGGATAGTACTATTATTACGCGTTATCCCTTAGCTTCTATTAGTAGAAACCCTACTATCGGATAGCTAACTATAATATAGGGATCCCTTAATATATAGTAGAGTACTCTAACCTTAATTAGAGGGAGTTAGGCTAAAGCTTTTCCCTATATAAGAAGAGTATTTACTTTATTATAACTAAGAAGGAGCTTACGTATATTAAAAACGAAGTAATAGTAGTATTTATAGATATATTCTAAGTTAAATAGATATTAACTACTAATTACTTAGAGAATACTAAGAAGCCTAAGGATACTAAGGAGACTAAAATAAATATTCTATTAGAGTACTAGGGCTTTAGGAAAGTATTTAGTATTAACCTAATAAGGATTATACTAGAGTTTATGACTACTAGGAGCTACCCTATTAATCTCAAGCCTAGGACTAAGCTCTTATTTAGACCTTTTTACCTATTAGCTAAGAGGGGGTGAGAGTTAAGGGATTATATTTATAAAACCCTGTAGAAGGGGTAGATTTACTTATAAATAATTCTAATAGAGGTATTAATCTTATTCATTTTGAAAAAGAGATGTAAGTTAAGGTTATATATAGATTACTAGGGATTTAACTAAGTAACTACTAAGAGCTATACCCCTCTCCCTCTAATTAATAAAATCCTTAATATTCTCTTGTAAGTAAAGTACTTAATTAAACTTAACCTTAAGGATACTTATTACTAGGCAAGGATGTAAGAGGGAAATAAGTAGAAAATAGTATTCTATATATAATATAGCTACTATAAATACTATATTATACTATATAAGCTTATTAATATACCCACTACCTTCTAGATATTTATTAATAAGTTACCTATGAGCTTAGTTAATATTATTTGTATTATATATTTAAATAATATCTTAATATTTACTAATAAAATAGATTCTTATATAGACGTAATAAGATAAGTACTTACCTAGTTAGAAGCTAATAGCCTCTATATAAACCCCGATAGGTATAAATTCTATGAGGAAGAGATTAACTTTCTTAGGTTTATAGTCTTAATAAATAGAATTACTATAGAATAGGAGAGGGTCTAGGTAATTACTAAGTAGCTGGTACCTACTACTATATAAGAGATTTAGTAATTTCTAGGATTTATAGGGTTCTATAGGAGATTTATTAAAAACTACTCTAAAGACTATAGCCCCCTTACTAACTAACTTACTAATATAGCTAAGGGGTAACTAGTAATAATTAGGGAGGTACTAATAACCTTCTATTAGCTCCGCGCTTTATTCATAAAATTACTTATTTTATACTACTTTAACTATATAATTCTAATATAGGTTAAAACTCATATATTAGACGTTATAATAGGGGTAATACTAAGCAAGTTAGAGGGGGATATATAGAGACTAGTAGTATTTATATCTTAGACGCTTAAGAGTATACAACTATAATATAGCACGCTAGAAGTAGAGCTACTAGCTATTAGGGAGGTAGTAGTAAAGTAATTGTACTACTTACTTTACTCTTAGTCTTAGGAATAACACTATCTAGAGGCAGACTTAATATTATAGCCTATTAGAAGTATATAGACTAGGGTAGCCCCGTAGGCACTACTAGCGCCTGGAAGACCTTTATATGTAGGATAATATAGGAATAGTAAGCCATACCTAGCATAGAAAAACTATAATATAAGTTATATAATAGTAAGATAAGAGGTAATTAGTAGAATATAAAAAGGAATAATTAGCAAATAATAAAATATAAGAAGAATAATTAGTAAGTAATTAGTTAGTATTACTAACTAATTATAATTATTATTATAAGGAGGTAATTACTTAGGATAAGGAAAGAAGGATATCTAGGACTTATATATAAGATAGACTTAAGCTTAGCTTAAGGATAGACTTCTATAGCTCTTTAGTAATTAACTTTATAAACTAGCAAGATGATATTATTATTACGCGTTATCCCTTAGCTTCTATTAGTAGAAACTATACTACCGCAAAGCTAACTATAACACCACTAAATCCTATACTATAAGACTATCCTTTGCTTAAGAAGTTACTATTTATGTCTCTACTAAGGAACCTTTATATTAATAAATCCCATTTTACTACTTATATACTAGATAGATATAAGAACTATAAGCCACGCAGTACATTAAATAGATAGATTAGGGACATTACTACAATAATAGAAAGGAGTAGTGTTGAGGGATTTGATTATAGAAATATAGCTAAGATGGGTTACACGTTCTAGACCGGCACCGTTTTAATAAGGAGCAGGATGAAGGACTCCTATTATAGAGATAGATGAGATAATCTATAATCTTAGCAAGCTGAGGTTATCCGCCCTACTTAGAGCTTACTTAGTGCTATCTTTAGCGCCTGATTTCCCAGTCCTATAATTGTTCCTCTCCTCTTCTATATAATAGGTTTATGTTTCCGTTGTGACTGCATAAACTCCTATTGCTCTGTGGTCCCCCCCAATGCTTATTGAAGATTACCTTGACGACGATTCCATATTATCTAAAGACAGCTCCATGGGTTTTTGGTAGGTAAGCCTGAAGTATTGGATAGGCTGATTGCGTCTGGTTCAGAATTTCTTATCTTCTGCCTTAGTGGCTTGTGTTGCGTGAGGGTTGCGCTGGGAGAAATCATGTAAGGTTAGTTAAAGAAGTGAAGATACTGAAGATGAAACGAGGGCTCCGGCTCTTTCATTTTTATAAGGTGTTCTATAATATAAAGTCTTTCTTTGGCCTTTGGTCAAAATCCGGGATTGGTCTTGTTTTGGCGGGTGTCGTTGCATCTGTCTTTGTATTCAAGTTTGTAGGACGACTTAAATGGAGACGGCGCTAAGGGAATTGATCTATGCCCTTCTCTGCTTTCTCTGCTTTCTCTTAACGCCCGTCCGGTCTCTTGAGGGGATTCGCTGGGTTCTGTGGAAGTCTTCTCTGAGTCCCTTTGATTAGCAAAGAGCGTATATTTATCCCAAGACAACCTATCAGACTTGTGAACTCCGTTGCATCCCTCCGGGTGACCAAAGGCTATGCTGGCGCATGTGGAAGATTGCGTTGATGGCGTGCTTTCCCCGTCCGTCCCTGCGATGACATAGAGGATAAGCCACATGGTCCACTTCTATTGAGACCTGCCATTCCCATGATTCATGGAGTTGGTTGTCTGGGTGACTTTGGTGAATATGCTTGAGGTAGTGGCTGCTATCGCTCTGTTTCAGCTTCCAGAGGAGATCCCGCCAGTCAAGTATATCTCTTGATGGTTTGCTGTTGATGGTTCTTAGCCATGAAACACTTTGCTGTTAACGGTGGCGAATAACGCTGGAGCCCGTGTAGCCTTCATTCAGCGGTGTTGGTAGAGTAGGTAATTGAAGTCTTTCTAAAACCTTAAGTAGCTTGCCTTTAGGAGTTGCATTTTGGTGAGGTTATTGATACTAGATTGGCGCTGCCTTTGAAGCTGCTGGAGAAGTAGAAGAGAGATGAGGACTAGTTTGGATGATGGTTAGCGGAGAGCGTGTGAACATTAGGGACCTGCTGTAGATAGGGAGAAGCTACTTACTATAGTTGATTAGACTACGCCATAAGATGTTGCCACTGAGAAATTGGGATTATGATTGATATTGATGTGAGCTAATAAGTACCTGTTGATTACCCTCCGCGATAGTGTTTGATTCTCTTTGGCGATGGTATGGTTGAGAGGGTAGTCTGTAGATGAATAGTCTTTGTGTAGGTCTTCCTCTCACCCAACAGTCCGGGATTATCAGCAATATTGTTACTCCTTGTGGTAATGGGATATTTGGCTGTGGCTTGCAAGGGTGTGCGACTCCCGAGCACACGACGCTGAGGGCAACGAACCATCCAACACCGTCGTCTTTCTGTAAAAGCACTACATAAGAGGAGCGTCTTCCGGTCAGCTTCAACGTTTGCTCAAACGCCGAAGCAGGAATCAGTGGCCTCGTCCCCTCGTGGCTGCGAACGGAGCGTGATTGTCCATAATGGAGAGCAGGCGCCTTCCGAGAGTTCGTTTCGGATCTGTCGAGCTGGTTCTTCCAAGCGCTGTGTCTCGTTGGCTGGGCATCTGATGTCGAGGTTTCCGAGTCCGACGGTGGTGACGGCAACGGAACCGCTGAGAGATGCACAAGACGCCTCGCCCCCTCTGTCATGGTTGTTGACGTACAGCGGCTCCTCACGCGCGCGCTTGTTGTCACACAATGTCTGCGGTTGCTTACACCTCCGTCTCCACCTACATCTCTCCCTGATCCTTCACTCTTCTCGAACACCAAACTTGTACCGCCCACGCTCTTCAACTACTAGGCTAGCTGTTTGCTAGACCTCCAGCAGAATTCCTCATCGCGCCCAGAGTAGGAGCCGACCCCACGTCAATCCCATAACAAAGGCTGATAGATAGGGAGGGGACGTCAAGTTCAGCTTTCATATCGTCGTTATCGGTTGAAGGTCCGCATTAGTTGAGATGGAGTGGTTGCGTGTGGTGGTGGAGACAAAGGTCTACGACAAAACATAATCATTGTCATTTTACGGCCAAGCTCGCCAGGAATTCCCGTCCATGGAGGCAGCAAGCATTTAAGAACGTCGCCGGAGAGGGCGCGGATCCACCGGCAGCCACTTGTGACGACGAGTCGACGAGCTCTGGCAACGGCGGTGTCCTGCGCGTTCGTCGGCTCTGGGTTCAGGCCATCGAGCCATTTATCGCATTAAACCGTACTCTCGCACAGACTTTGCCAGCAGAGAAGGCCTTCTTCGATTCGCAGTTTGGTCCGCCATGTCTTTGACTTATCGAGACTCGGTCCGCAACACTTTAAGCTTCCTAGCAAACAGACATCAGACGACGGCAGCAACGACGCCACGCACGTCAAGAGCAGCAAATACATATCGCAGATGTTGCGTATCACGTTGTAGCGATTAGCCTATTCGGCAACTTTGCCCCTTCTCGTTGCCAGTTCGTGGCGTCCACCACACTAGATGCTCTGCTAATGTAGACATCAGGCACAGTTCCTCCTCAGTCGCGAGATGTTGGACCTCCACCATCTCCAGCCCGCCGGAGGCTCCGCTGCATCGTCCACCAGCCGATCGCCCATGGACAGTCTCATGACCCGAGGGCCTCAGGTCCATTACGTATCCCAGCATTCATCCAGAAGTATCGTCCCTCACTGAGCGCCAGCTTGTGGGACCGTCAGGCAGACGAGGGGTGCAACAACACCAACGCCAAGATGCCGTTGACACCGGCAGCCGTCAGGGTGGACGAGGTAGGGTTGATGTCATCGTAGATCTCTTGGTGGACAGCAATGCGCGTGCAGGTGACGTCTGAAACGTGCTCCCTGCGCTGCTCCCACCATTCTGGGTATTGGGCTAGCTGGGCAGAGCCGGACGATCGTCAAAATCTTCGGGATCAGGCCGCGCTCCAGAGTTGTTGGAGGCAGAGCTGAGGGGCGTACGCATTGTCAGCTCAGGTGGTGAGCAGGTGGATTCTTTGGTAGACAGCGGCAGTCGGGATGCCTTGTGATATCGGTAGGCGTGCGGTATTGATCGGTGTTGCTGTTCTCGTTACCTCGTTAGATAGAGATGGATGATGGAGAAATGGAGACTTGCGCACCACTGCGGAAGCAAACAGACCAGTGTGACTCTCCTGATACATACTTCCGGTCCTTGCGCTCGGCATTCATCGACATCTCCTGGGTGCCTTGTGTGTATGGCGGCGTACAACTAGTCAGCGCTCTGATACCGGCTGCGGGGCCGCTCCTCGGTGTACCGTTGGGTGACTATCCGCCGTCGGACATGGCGTCGCCGGCACTTCGGTGGGCAAGGCTGAGCATTGTTGCCGTGTTGCTGTTCGCAGAACACTCGCTAACCGGTTCGATCGCGCAGCAAACTCCGAGGATGAGAAACTGATTTTCAAGTTAAGGTTGTTCAGATTCCATGGGGGACTCCCACGTCTCCACGTGACGTCACTTGGTGGTACCTACCTAAGGTACTTCAGTGGGGGGGGCGCCAGATTACCTCACCAAGCCAATCGTGTAGATGCTGACTCAGGTAGGTGGGTGTCTTGGACAGTACCGGGACCTAGGTACCTGGGTACTGAGATAACATTGGGCAGACGTACTGGGATCCCTGTGCTCTATACACCTTCCATTTCAAAATAGGTACTATTTGCATAGGGAAATTTATTCCTCAAGGTTTTGCATAATACGATCTTTTTTCCATCCTTTCACGCAACAATTACTCTTTTCTGTTGGTGTCCAACTTCAGGACAAGGGAAGTGCAGGGAAAGGGTCCGTGCGCAGAAGGTGAATGCAGTCACATGAAGACAAAGTCACGTGTGAGCGCGTGAAGTTGGTGCGACTTTCTCCACCAACAAAGCGCGCATCCACTGCCTCCTTTCAGACACAAGTTACCCACAACACCACTCACAAGTCAGTCGCACACATTCCCAAAGCCTAACCATCTAAGCAAGCCAAACACCTGGGCGGGCGCGGCCATTCACTGCGGCAAAGGCCCTCACACCGTCAACATCGTCAAACTTTTCTTAAGTCTCCTGCAATCATGACTGTCAATCACCACAGCAACGGCCACAGCCAGGACTGCGATTTCCTGCGATCCAGTGGTCTCATGCTCTCCCCCAACACACCTCGCACCAGCAGCCTCGACCCCGACACCGAGGCCACCGTCGAGGCCACCGCCAACAACGCCATTCTTGTCGAGATCCTGCGAGCCGCTACCCAGATCGCCTCCGCTAGCACCAGCATCGAATGCGACGTCGGAAGTAGCCAACCCGACTACCTCTCCTTTCCACTTGCCCATCTCGACGGCCTGGAACGCATCCGCCATGTTCTGCACGCCCAGAACCTCGACGATTCGAAGCTTCACTTTGAGTACTTTCCCGACCGAGGCGAGCTCCGCCTGAAAATGCCGACCACCCTTCACGACCAGTGCGCTGCTGAAATCGAAGCCGTCGTGAGCGCGGCGGCCAGCGCTGCGCTCGGAGTCACCATCCGAGGCTTTGAACGCAAAGTGCTCATCCAGGGCGAGGGCGGTCTGCCTGGAAACCTGTATGCCGATATTGGCTGGACCCTCAGACCTCTCGACCCCGCTCCCTGCTTCGTCATCGAGGTTGCCTTTTCGCAAAACATCACCAACGTCGCAACAAAGCTGCAGGAACATATCGTGGGATCCGGAGGGCGAGTTCGCGCAGCTGTCGGTGTTAAGATCGGCTATTGCGCCCCTGATTCTTACGAGTCCATCCGGCAGAACCTCGACAAATGCTTCGTCTGCCTCTAGGAGGGGCGGACTGACCAGCAGGATGCGCATTGCGTTATGGACTGGACACCCTTGACCAAGCCGGGCGCACATCTACGCCTCACGCCTTACTACTTTGGCGCCGACGATGTTGCCCCGCCGAAGAAGCGCCGCTCTCGCAAGAAAAGGTTTTTCCACTTCTCCCCTAACCCTTTCCTCCCCGCTCCTCTGACCCCAGACTGACGTGATGGTCACTACGGCAGGACCGCCCGCACCCGCACCCCCGCCTGCGCGCCGACCGACGGCTCCATCCGAATCTCCTTTGCTGCCATTCTCGAGAGCATGTTGACCGCTGTGGACAAAGCCGTATTCGAGAGAGACCGAGAGCCTGTCGCTCGCTGGGCCACGACTAAGACCGCAGGCAGCAATATCGCTAGTAATGGTGCCGGCTATGCCGCATAGAATCTTCACCCGCCTCAGAATATGTAGCGCACTCGCTCTTTATGACGGTTACTCCACGAGGACGACTTAAGCTTGTGAAAGCGCAGAGGAGAGAACACCGGCTTACCGTCGCCTACACGAAGCCGTACGGATTTGGCAAAAACATCGGACTAAATATCACAAACCTAGGGTTGCTAGACTGTTGGGCTGAAACGAAGGATGAAGTGCATACATGAGAAAGGGATGCGACTCGGGAGGGGCTCGGAGACGAGAAGAAACCGAACAGGAGAAAGGCTTCACACTACAGCCAGGATGAGGCCAAGTGGGTGTATATTCGCGCCTACAAAAGAGAGACATCGACTGAACGGTGGCGGACTCCGAATTGATCAGCATCGCCGTGAAGGTGTTGAGGACGACCGAGTTGCAGTATTCTCACTGTCTTGACGTGATTTGTGTGTGTTCGCAAGCCGATGCTGCTTCTCACCGGCGGGCGACGGTCTGAGAGAAAGTGAGGCAGCACAGGACTATTCCGAGATTCTGCTGTGGAGAGCTGGCAGAGAAGATGCGAGAATTCTAGACACGGGCAACGGTTGTATTGTAGGTACGAGAACAGAGCGACTGTGGTACAACTCCGTGGAACGGATGCCTACGTCCAGTCTCAGCGTTCAGATTCTTCCAGACAGGCAATCGTGCACCGAATCCACCTCGCTGGTCACACCTCGATTGCAAAACAGTGAGCCAGAGATATCCCGTCCTCGTGAATGTCATCTCCCTGCGCTCCAACGGCGCCAGGATAAGGCCCCAAATGTTCCGGGGTATCCCTCTCTCGACTTCTTCCGGATGGGGTGTCATGTCGAGGGGCTTTGCTCCTGCGCCGATAGCTCGAGCCGACTGTATCCCATCCCATCAGGTTCCCTATAGTCTTGAGCATTCGATTTATAGTCCAAAAGGCTACCCCCGCTGTCGCCTGAGCTCACGCACATGGTGTTTCCGTGGAACGTATCTCCCCGGGACCAGCAACGCGGGCCCTTCATCAACGACACCATAGGGCGCTGATTCGATACGCAGTGACAATCTCGGGATGTATATTGTGAGTTCGCCTGATTCTCGTATCTTGCCTGCTCTCTCCAAGGATAAATCTCCAGGACCAGGTCGGGCCGCACAGCACTCAAGGCTGCAAGTATGAGTCGGAGCCTGCGGGAAACCCCGGTTCCTTTGCCACGCCGGGCTCCACGGCATGCCGGAAGCCTGAAACCTGGCGACGTCCTGGTTGAAGCCCCTAAACAGCTCAGCGAACTCCCTGAGGACCCCGGATATCGCCGATAGCCTACCGGCTTCCACGGACAAGAGGCGCAAGCTGTGTTTCTCCATGATCATGTCGTAGCTTTTCATGGCTTGGCGGGCCACAACACTCGGGGCCGAGCAGGTGGCATGGGTTAGGCAACGGGTTGATCGCTCAAGCCACCCTTGTAGCCATCGACCCAGAATCCGTCAGCCGGGACACACCTATGCATTTCCGTCGGAGTTGCTTTCGCTCAAAGAAACTGGTCCGGTCGGAGAGAAGCCAGTTTGGCAAGGTCCATCCGCGCGCGTGTTGGGGCGGATCCTCTCGGGCCGGGGTTTCTCGTCGTTGATTCATCGTTGGAAACTTGAAGACCCGGCCATTCCCGAATGACGATCGCCCGGGATTCATGAGGTCCTCCGGGCCCGATGCCGCAGACGATGCGCAGGCGCAGATGGTGACCGACGCGTCCTCGTGTATCTTTCACATCTCGGCAATCTCTCCATCTTGGTTACGTCGTCGTCTCGTGGAATCTGCATTTGTCGCCTTGGATGATGTAGAGAGCGCCGACCCCCAGGAATAGCAAACGTCAGATGGCGACGCATAATGCCACGGCGCTCCGGATGGTCGAAAGCAAAAGCATGCAGGGGCAGATCCCGCAAGAACGTGGCGGAGTTGTGCGTCGACAGCTGCAGAGCCTGGTCGCATCCCCTAGCAGCAGCCGAGAGTCGCATACTCCAGCGGCTTCTCGCTATCGCTCGTACGGACAGACCGAGTTTCGTGGATCGTCCAAAACTTTCTCGTCGAGATTCTTAATACCCCGGGGGTTACCCGGGCTCGGCGGGCGTCGTGTCGACAGGATCCTTAACAGGAACATTGGCTGGCTCGGAATTCTTCTCCTGGACAGGCTCCTTTCTGGCTCTCGTTTTCTCTTTCTCGGACTGAGTGGAGCGGATTCTCTTGCGCCAGGCCGATACTTGGAGATCTCGACAAGCCGCCTGGGCGTAAAGTAGAAGCTTTGGCTCCCCCTGAGCCTGGCGCTGTGGATGGCTGTTCAGGCATGACTGGAGCCATTTCCCGAGTTCAGCCAAAGAGAAAATCTAGAGGCGGTCAGTCATTTTGGCTCTGCCACGACGGAGACGCGGTCCCAACCCCAAAGGTCTGCGACATCTGGCACGTTTTGAAACCTGAACTCATCTCTCCACCATCCGTCGACGCCAACTGGGATGCTTCTCCGAGCCACCAAGGCAATAGAAGAACACATCCGAGGTATCAGGGCCGTTCGGAGGGGGCCCGGGGGGGAGTGGGGGTGCCGCAGAAATGACGAACGCGTGACGGCTTCGCCCGATATTTCAGTTTCCACCGCCCAGTAATCCAAGATCATTGCAAACAGGGGGAAAATGCGTGCGTCTGTATAACGGATCTCTCCTGGTGTCGCTCGTGGCCACTGCTCATCCTCTTGACTCAGACCGTAGCCAAGTTGTCGGCATTGGACCGACGAGTAGACGTCCGAAGGACGGATTGTCATGGTGCTCTGGGCTGAGAACAGAACAGAGTGGACAAAGTAGGTTGCGACTGGAAATGGCCATGGTGAGAGGAGAAGATAGGCAGCAGTGAGCGGTTTTCTGCTCGGCTTGCCTACCGTCATCACGGGAACAAAAATACTTGCGGTCTCTTACTCTCATCAGGTTCCCCCCAGCTGATTGGGTGACATGACGTTTATCACACACTGGATGCAAGCAGGCTACCTTGACGTGGTCTTTTTTAGGATGTAGAATACTCCACGTTGATACCTATCTAGGTAGCTATGGCTCGCTCGGGGGTGTTGTGACGGTCCGCTTCTCTGACATTTTATGACGGGTAATGGTTCGGCCGCCAAGTCGACTTGACTGCCTCCTCGGATAAGCGCTTCTAGACACGTCGTTGTTCCAGACCCGATGACGGGAAAAGCAGAAGATTCCGTTGTCGCCGGCAAGTCCATGATTGTTGGTTGGTCCAGTCAGCACGCCGTCCAGACGATCAAGGATAAGTTCGCGTCAACTCTCGAAGAATCGCGGCGGCGAATGAGCACTCCGGAATCATCATCGACCGGGAGCCTCAGCGCCGGTGTCGGCCGCCACAACTTGCAGCGGCAGCGTATGTAGCCGGCGCCGGGTGAGAAGAACCCGAGCGGAACCGAGTCACGCAGGAGATCAAAGGTGCATCGCATTCTCGTCTGCCATGGTTCAAGTACTGCATCGAATTGTCCCCCAGAGGGTGTAGTGTCGGAGAAGCGAAAGAGGGACCGGAACAGAGAGATGGGAAGGAGGAGTAGCTTGTGACCCAAGCTGAGAATGGTTGGAGCATAACGGGGGCAGATCGTGATTCCACACTCGATGCACTCAGGGGTAGAGGCAGTTGCCGTGCCGTTGGTGATGACGTCGTGCAAGGGTGAGGGTCTCATGAAAAGCTCAATCCAGAAGACTGTTAGCGTGCGCTTTGTTCCGTGTTGGGTTTGGGCGGGAGAATAAGGAAGATGGAACAACTGCTTTTCGATGGCGGGAGTCGGGGGAGGCGCGCGAGGCAGAAGTACGCTTCGGGTCCGCCCTGGGTGGTCCCGTTTGGCGCGGTGCTAGCATTGCTAGCGACAGCTCTTCAATGCCCTCTCCAAAGCTGGAGCACCAGGTCCGCCCGGTCACCGCCTAAAACCTGGGAGGGGATGGTGGAGGAGGCAGAGCACCTGATTACCAACATGCGCCAGATGGAGGCTCCATCAGCGGTCGTGGCCACCACGACCGCGACGCGGAGGACAAACAGATCACCATCAGGTATTCTAGAATCGAAGTGCCAGGTTTGTTGGGAACTCTCTCCTGCAGCTTTGCAAGACCCATGTCTGCGAACGGCGTTACGTCGAGGGTAGACGTATGTGTGTGCGCCCTGCTAAAGGGTGGTGGACGGTCTTGGTCCAGACCAGGAGATGAAAGAAAAGCCAGATGTGTACGTGCTGTTGTCCAAAACACGAAGCCAAGCACCTAGCCGTAGGTCGGTGGGAAGAACAGCGGGACTGGTTCAGAGGACCTTGTGGTGGCCAGCAGTAGTGAAGCCGAATTTGCTTATTGGTCGACGTAGGAAACGCGGTGGATTCGCTACAGACTGTCACAGCTGATCTATGACGTTCAGCGACCTAAGTCAGCGCGGGAGTCGACAGCAGGTCATTCGCTGGACTTGGTCATCCACCGCCCGCTTCTGAATGTGTAGAGGAAGACATCGTCCTCTGCTGGGACCGAGGGGAAGCCGGCTGGTATGCTCCGAGGTTGGCGGCTTTTCGTGACAGCGTGCGGCTGTTCCGGCCTGCGCCAATGCAGACGTCCCCAACCGTATCCCAGCGTCTCTCTTTCTACCCATGATCAATCTTGGAGGCTCGGGTCTCTGTCTCGCCTTATCTGCTCCTTTCAGGATAGAGAGCTGGATGTAGGATGAATCGTGTTTGAAGGCGACCATCGACTATGTGCTATTGTTGGGTTGAAGGTCTGACTTGTCCTCTTAGATAGAGGTGGACCTGCTGATGGGCGTTGTGGGAGGAATGGTTCGGGAGGAATGGCTCGGGAGGAATGGCTCGGGAGGGATGGCTCGGGAGGAATGGCTGGGAGGTATGCTTCGAGAGGTATGCTTCGAGAGGTACGGTTCCGGAGGAAAAGAACACGTGGTGGGAAAGATCGAAGTTCGGAAACGTCGCGATGCTTTGCTGGGAGCAGCGTCAGCTTTCTATTACTATGGTAGCAGACGGAAGCAAACAGACGGACCATCCTCGCGGCACTGGGCCGCCCGTGGAGAATGGAGTGTTGCGCTAGACACGAAACGCGTACGTATGAGGGGAAGCAATCCAGCCCTGTGTCAACTGGAGGACGGAAGTTAAGGCGACGGACAGATAATGGCTCAGCAGCTGAAGACGGCGCGTCAACCCATAGAGGGCTCGATCATGTTGGCTGGCGGGAGGTCGTCGTTCGCGTTGACGGAAGCACGGGCGGGAGAGGCTGTTTCGCAGCACTGGAGACGGCGGGGTGAGAACACGAACACGAAGACGTATCTTTTCTATGTGACTCCTTCAAGGAAGCCTATATCATTTAGTAAGCTTAGTTGGACAAGGGAGGTTAGATGGAAGATCATACGTGGCCACCGGAAGCAGTCATCTTGCCAATCCGAAGACTGCAATCTAAAGCTCTGGAGTGCGTCCGAGGGAGCAACAAATAATGCAGTGCAGGTAGCCTTTCGTTTCCCTACGAGGACTGACGCTAGTCCAAGGGAGCAACAGCCTGGGATGCAAATCTAGGTGTCCTTACCGAGATTTGCCTTCGGCACCATGAAATGCATATTTGGAGGGCTTCGGGTTTGGCAATCTGCAATGAACATTGGCAGCAGTTGGAATTAGCTGCCCAGCCGTTTGACCTGACTAATAGGCGCCCCCCATTGGGGGCGCCCGCAGACCCACCTAGGCAGGACAGCCCGAACTTCACCAATAGGGGCCCCCAGTTGGGGGCGGTCGAAGACCCACACGGGCAGGACAGCCTAGTCTTAGGCCGCCTAGCGCGGGCGGCATTTTAACTTAGCCAATGGGCGCCCCCCGTTGTGGGCGATCCGAAGACCCACTATTAGCTCCTTCCTACTAATAAGCTAATAATATTAAGGGAGGAAGGTGTAAAAACACTACTAATATAGTAGAGTAGGGGCTTAGCTCTATATAAGAATTAAGTATCTTTTATATAACTTAATAATAATACCTAGAGGTAAATATACTAAATTAATACCTTTTAATTAAATTCCCTCTTACTTATATAACTCCTTCTCTGTTTTAAAACTATCTAATATAATATACTATCTAAAGATATATTACTATATTATAATATATCTAAATACTTATTCTCGAAAGTCTAATAAGGCTAAAGCTAATAAACCTATAAGAATTCTTGATTTAAAATACCTAGTTTATATTTAGGAAAAATAAAATATATATAATATTTTTAAATAGTTAGTAGAAGCTATAGACTAACTATAGTTACTTGATATTAATAAGCTAATATAATTAAAAGAATTTATTTAATAGATCTATAGTATAGGGCTATATATACTATTAGGACTTAATATACTATAAGTAATAAGTTTTACCTTAAGAATTAATAAGCTAAAGATATTAAATTAATCACTCTTCATAAGGGCTATACTAATAATACGCTCTCTGTATATAACGGAGTAGTTAATAAAGGAGCGGGTTTTATTAATTATATTAATACTAAACTCTCTAGTAAGCTTTTTTATATTTATTATATTAAAGGGCATACCTCGCGCAGGCTTAGCGTTTTTATATATAGGGTCTAGTGCTAATATCTTTAATGATTTATTATAGGTTATAGGGATAAGAAAGAGGGAGAGGTATAAGGCTCTACTTATAGAGCTTCTTATGCTTCTAGTTATAAGAACCTCTTAGGAAAGGTCTCTTTAGTTAAGGAGTTATCTCTTATATAATAGTATTTATAATACCTTATTACAAGTAGTATTTATAATACCTTATTACAAGGTCGGCCTTTTAAGTTAAGGAGTTATCTTATATAGTAGCTTTTGCCTTGCTAGAGGTTAACCTTTTAGATTAAGGAGTTATCTTATATAGTAGCTCTTACCTTACTAGAAGGTTTAGCGAGAGCATTTCTAAGCTATAAGAGCCTTAGTAGCCCGTTTAGCTCTGATATAATTAGCTCTAGTATAGCGCATATCTAAATTTATAATATTTAGAGGGTTTGCTTATAAGTAATAAGAATATATAGGGTTCCTATGTTATTTTCTTTAACTAATAGAGGGTATAGATTTAAATACCTATATAGTGTTTCGCGAATTATACTTACGAACTAGGTGAATTTATTATAGTCTTTTTGCGAAGGGGCTATAGCGTAATTCTGAACTTAATATATTAATCCCTTAGGCGCGCGCAGTAGGGCGTAGTATATATATAAAAGCAGCGCGAAATCTAGCTAAATCGGACTATATTTATATTAGCTATTCTTAAGTATAAAATCCGCCTAGATCTATATATAAAGTTTTAAGATAGTTATATATTATTCTTGTAGTTATTTTATACCTAATACTATACTATATAGTTTAAGTCTGATATATAATACTAACTAAAGCTATTTGAATAGATTTATAATATGAAATTTACTTATATATTATTAATATTTAAACCTATATAGAACTTATATTTATTAATAACTCTAGCGCTACTGGAGCCTCTCGTTCTTAACTTAGATTATATAATCTAAGTAATTAGCCCCTTTAATAGAATTAAACCTAATATAAGCTTAGGTTAATAAGACTATAGGAGTATATTAATATAAATAGTATTAAAAGAAGGACCTTAAAGTTACTTCAAAAACTTCTCTAATAAAGCTAAAGTTATAAAATTACCTCTAGAAAGCTAACTTCTTAGTAATAAATACTTAGTTTAGTAGAGTAAGAGTATTGTTATCTCTTATATTAATTGTTATTCTAATAGATTTAGAGTAAGTATCCCCTATTAGGTCTGAGCTAGCTGGATTATTTAATACGTTAATAAAGATAAATTAATATATATATATATATATTTTATATATAGTAATATATAAAATAAATTGTAAGAGATTAAGAGGCTATATAAAGTAATAATCTCATTGAAAGATTATATTTAGGAGATTATTTATTCTAAGTATTATTAAACCTATTTTATTTCTAAGAACTTAATTATACAAAGTATTATTTAGTTAAGAGTAAGAAAAGCAATTAATAAGATCTATTAGCTTAAAGTTACTAGAGATATATATAGTAAAATCCTCTGAATCCCTTATAAGAGAGGATTAATATATAAAAAGTAATATCTAAATAGATTATAAAATATGAAGTAGTTATAGTAGAGTTAAGAGCTATTACAATAATAGAGAGTAATAATAAGTTAGGATCATTTAATAACTTTATTTATATTACCTAGTACATACCTCTTACTTTATAAGCTATTATATGTAAGTTAACGTATAAAAAGAATATCAATAATTAAAGTTATTCAACTTTATTAAGATTATATATAAAGGGATCTCTTATATAGTTAATTCTATAAGCTCTAAGTTATATATTATAAATAGAGGGGTATTTAAAATAATAATAACTAATATCTTAATTTATGTATTAAACCGTCCTTAATTATAACGTAATTTAAGAAAGAGATAAACTAATAGAAAGTCTAATAATCAATACAATTTGTAGAAGAAGGGTCTTAGTAAGTATAGAGTATACTTTGTATCTATTACCCCTTATTAAAATACTAGTATATCTTTATTAAGAGGATATTAGATTATAAGACCCTAAAAAAAGCTAGGCTAGTAAAAGAGAGATATAAAGGGAATTAATAGATAAAATTAACTATTTAAAGATCTCTATAAAAGACTAATAACTCTTAATAAGGTACTAAGAAAGGACTAGACCTAATGGAGTAGTATTCTTAGTAGCTTATAACTATAAGCTATTTGAATTAGTATTATTAGATTTAGAATCAATAATCTATATTCTAAACAACCTTAATTAATTTAAACCCCTCTATAATACGTATAATAAAGACTTTATTCTTATAGGATCTAAGTTAATACTAATTAAAGGATATAGATCTATAGTTATATATATAATTAGACTAGAAGAGTATTAAGCTACCCTTTACTTTAATAAAATTATTTACTATAATATAATAATCAGTAATCTGATATCCTATAGATACTTAAAGAAGAAGGGGATATATTAGGATAATAAACTATATTAGTAATACCCCTAATAATATAATAGGACTTATATAGCAAAGGTCCTAGATATCTATATTTAATATATTCTCAAGTATATACTAAGGAAGACCTAAGTAGCTTTTTATAACAACGTTATACTAACCCCTCTATAATATAATTATAAGAATATTCGCCTACCTATATAGTAGGTAGGACTCCTACTCGCCCGGTAGGCTAGATCTAACTTCAGATCCGTGGCCCGGGTTAGAATAACTAGGTGTAAAGGTATTGAGGGGCTAAGAGCCACGGTCAGGTCAAACTAATAGCAGAAGCACCCAAAAGGTAGGATTAGTATTATTATACTACTTTTGCTTGCTTCTTCTAAGATCCTTTATTTCTAGCCTTTAGTAAGTATTTACTAAGCCTTTGCTATAAGGGTTTAATACCCTAGACCTATAGGCCTCTCTATCCTTTTAGCCTATACTAGCTAAGGTATCTCTAGCTTCTCTAGTCTAGGTATCTAGTCCCTTATAATTATCCCCCTTCTAATTATAGTAATCCCTACTATAAGATCGGGTATTATAGGTTAGCCTTCTGTTATTATCTATCTTAGCTATCCGGGATGGATCCTAGTCTTTTACTTATTGCTACTATTATCTAGCGTAGCGATTATCTACTGCATATTTGCTAAAGGATAGTAGAGCCCTTGGAGTTATAGATATAGTAGCTAAGCTTATAGTCCTATTCCTTATAGTTCCTCTCCTTTTAGGCCTTTTTATATTCTCTATCTAGGCTATTCTAAAGGGATCCTATTATTTCCTTTTAAAAGAGAATAGTTATCCTTATAATAACTTCGTTTTTATTCTCCTATTATTTACCCTTTATCTAGCGAGTACTTTCTTATACTATACCCTTATAATAACTTCGTTTCTTATCCTATTATCCCCCTTCTGAATAGGTATATTATAAGGCTATTATATAGGTTAGATAGCGACTACTATTACTAATTCACTATATCTACCTCCTAGTAGGTAGCACCTATTATAGTAAATAATTACTATTCTTTACTATCCAAAGTCGCATCTACTTTTGCAATAGTTTAGCTATAAGGAACAATAGCGGGTGCAGGATGCAGAGCCACGCTGTCAGCAAAACGTTAGCGAGTCAGGGGCGGATAAATACACCTTGGAGAAAACTCTATAAGCTAAAGACTTAGAAGGTTAAGCAATAGTTTAATATAATAATAGATACCTATATATTAATATTCTAGCCTTTCCTAGTTTAAGCCTTTAGCTATATTCTTATTAATTCTATTACTTCTACCTCGATTTGAGAAACTAGCGCTAGTTAGAATATCTAAAGCAAACTAATACTAATATACTAATAATTTAGTAATAGAGTTTAACTATAATAAACTCCGGGCTAGGTATATAGAATATAACTTATAGGGAATATAGCGCAGATGCTATGCTAGGGGAATAGATAACCCTAGTAATAATATAGCAGGAGGAATAACCCTAAGGGGTCGGGCTAGGTCCTAGGTAGCGCTAGACTAAGCAGACTACCCCTTAAGAGGTGAATAGATAGTAAGTAGTAGCTAATAGGGTACCCCGCCTAGGACGCCCTGAGAAGCTAGTATCTCTAGTATCCTTACCTAGGCTATAGGGTTACTATAGAAATAGCAGGAGAGCCTTATGGAGCAGATATATCTATAATAGCAGTAGCATGAGGAATAAACTACTACCCTACTATAGGAGCTTGCTAATTGCTTAGCAATAAGATACCTATAGAGAGAATATAAAAAGCCCCCTATATATAACTACTATATTATAACTAAGGACTTTACTATAGACTAGGTTAGCAACTAGATCTAAGCGATTAAAAATAGAAACTAACTATATACCAGTAATATACTAGAATAGCAGGTCTAATAGGCGCTCATAAAGATAAGCCTATCCCTATAGACCTAGTAGCAATACTATAGGGCTAGGCTAGAAGGAGACCTAGTATAAGCTAACATTATAGCATTTGCTTGCTAATAGCATATTAACCCCAAGTATTAAGAGCAAAGGTATTATATGAAGATAGATATAATAAGGCAGAAGGAGATATAGTTGCTAAGATAGTTCTTTACTAAATAGTTAGTAATATATTAGGACTTAGGTATAGTTAGTATAGAAGATAGTAAGGCTAAGGCTTATATACTATACTTCTAGTTAGCCCTATTCCTATATAGGGAACTCAGATGCTAGAAAGTTAAGATATAGAGGCTAAGAGATATAGCTATAAAAGCTAAATGCTTATAGGAGATATATTACTAATAGGGTAGCAAACCTCTGCAAAGTAAAAGCAGGAAATAGTATATAGGGGAAGAGTATAACCTGAGGGGGCCCCTAATAACAAGGTTAGGTTAAAAGGTAGGCTAGCAGGGTTCTAGCTAGAAGATAACGCAGGGTTTATAAAGCCTAATACCTCACTAATAGGTTAGTAGCATAATATAGGGATCTAATTAGAATAGGTCTATATCTAGCCCTAGTATATAACCTATAATATTAGATTATATAGTATGCTTTAGCTATAAGCAGAAGGGGCATAAGAGGGCAGACTACTTGGATAAACACGCGAGATAAAGCGTGAATAAAATGCTAGTAGGATACTAAGCACTCGCTAAGAAGGCGAGGGTTAATATAATCTAATCTATAAGAGTTAAGGAACTCAACTTATTAAAACATAAGTAAGCTAGGGGACTATATTAGTAACCCCTGCGCCTAAACTAGAACTAGATACTCTCCCTAAAGGAGCTACTATAAAGGGATAGGCGATTATTCTCTAGAATATTACTAAATAAGAAGTAGTAGTAGATATAGATTCCTATTCCTAGGTCGATATTATTAATAATTAACTAGCTAAGTCCCTATAACTATAACCTATAGTAGCTATTACCCCTATATTAGAAGGGTTTAATAGGTTATCTATAATAAGCTAGAATATATACTAGTTAATATTTTTACTTATTAACTCAGGAGGAGAAGCGAGGAAGATATAGTAACTCTTCACCAAAGCCCCCTAACCTAAAGGAGCAAGAGACCTCCTTTTATTATAATACTCTATAAGAAGAGAGGGTATTATAATTAATACCTAGATAAATACCTAGGAATATAAACGCTTTAGTATTACTAAGCTATTAGTATTTATATAAGAGATTATTAAGAATAGCTAGAAGGCTTATATTATATATATATTAGGGAATATCACCCCCTATAAGCTGCTAATAGGGGCTCTAGAAAAAGAAGATACCCTAGAGGGTAATATGGAGTTACTACTAGAGCTATTTAGTAAATAGGCAACGTTTGATAAATAGTTAGCAAAGCAATACCTAGTCCTAGAGGGCGTAGAATATACTATTAACTTAATTAAAGTGAAGAAACCTCTGTATAGGCCTATCTACATATTAAATAAGTATTAGTTAGAAGAACTCTGCTAATATATTACTAATAACTAAGTAATAGGGCAGATCTAACCCTTAATTAGCAAGGCAGGCGCCCCTATCCTTTTTATACCTAAGAAAGATAGGTCTCTATGCCTTTATATAGATTATCAAGGCCTTAATAAGGTAATAATAAAGAACTAATATCTACTCCCTCTTATTAGCAAACTATTAGATAGGCTTCAGGGAGCGAAATAGATCTTAAAAATTAATATTCAAGATTTATACTACTATATTCGCATTAAGCCAGAGGATCGCTAGAAAATAGCATTTAGGATGCGTTATAAGCACTTTAAATATACTATTATGCTATTTAGACTTATAAATACCCTAGCTATATTCTAGGTATATATTCACTAAGCGCTCGCTAAGCTACTAGATACCTACTGCATTACCTATATAGATAATATCATAGTCTATTCTAAGATAAGAGAGCAATATATAAAAGACCTTCTCTAAGTGCTCTATAGGCTTCACTAGTAGGAGCCCTATACTAAGCTTAGTAAGTATAGGTTTTACTAATAGCAGGTAGAGTTCCTAGGGTATATTATCACACCTAAGGGCATATTAATAAAGTAAACTTATATCTAAGCTATTACTAAATAGAAGCCACTAAAGATATACTAATATATCTAGGTCTTCCTTAGATTTTATAACTTCTACTATAAGTTTATTATAGGATATTTAGGTATTATAGCCCTAATAATATCCCTACTAAAGAATAGCGAGAATAGCAAGAAAGGAGGTGAGTTTCACTAGCTAGAAGAGGCTTAATAGGCTTTCGAGCAGCTTTAAGCCGCCTTCTACTTAGCAACTATTCTCTAATATTAGGACCTAACCTATGAAATAAGGGTTAAGATAGATGCTCCTATAAAGGCTATATCTAGTATCCTATTATAGCATATTAATAGTTAGTAGTAACTAGTTACTTACTATTAATAGAAGCTTAGTAATATAGAATAACGCTAAGAAGCAGGCTAATAGGAACTTCTTGCTATAGTTAAAAGCTTAGACTATTAGGCTTATTACCTTTAGAGTATATTAAAGAAGTTTATAATCCTAATAGATTAGGGAGTTATTAGCGCGCCTACGCAGGACCTTTAGGGAAGGCTTGCTAGATAGGTATATAAACTCTTAGTATTTAATTTTAACCTAGAGTATAAATTAGGGGTTATAAACCTAGTAGATAGTCTATCTAGGAGGCTAGACTATATAGAGGGGGAGGTGAAGTATAATAATATACTCCTAACCCTAGCGAGGAAGCTGAGGTTTATTAGCAAACTACTAGTAGACCTTTAGATAAGCATTATGATACTATAAGTTAGTATAGAGACCTCAAAAGCATTTATTAATACTATAAGGGCTAGCATAAGGTGCCCCTTCTAGATAGATTGCTCTAGGGGCGGAGACGCCTCAATCTCTACTTAGTATTATGCTCTATAGCACGCTAATATTACTATAACTATAGTAGCTATAATAACCTAACGCTAAAGAGCAAGGGGTAATATAGAAAACGCTTAGCAAGAGGTTATTAACTAAGAGGACTTGCTTAGAGCTAGGGTTACTATAATATAGTAATATATCCCACGCTAGGTTATAAGGGAGCTTATAATAAGCAAAATAGCAGATAGTTAGTAACCCTCTGAAGCAATAGAGAATCTCATCTATAGACTACAAGCTAATAACTTATACTACTAGATATAATTAGAGAGGGCGCGCAGACTAGCTAGCAATTATAGGGGCTATATAATTAATAGTTATAGAACCCTATTCTATAAGGGATAGTTAGAGATACTATATGAGGGGTCTCTGAAGCTAGAGATCCTTTGCTAATACTATAATAACTATAGGGCAGGTTATATAGGGGTAAATAAGACTACTAAGTTAATCTCAAGGAACTTCTACTAGCTAAACTTAGCTGTAGATATATATAATCATATTATAGGGTGCTATATATACTGGGGGAACCGCATTCTAAGGCATAAGCCTTATAGAAAGTTATAACTACTACGCTTACCTATTGTTCTAGGAAATAAGCATTGACTTTATCACTAGATTGCTAGCAAGCTCTTAGCATGCAGGCGGAGAATATAATATAGTTCTTATTATTATATACTAAATAACTAAGTTCGCTATATTTATCCTAATAATAAAGCAGCTAATAGCTGCTAAGTTAGCGCGGATTATCTATAAATAGGTTAAATACTGCTTTAGCACCCTAGAGGATATTATTAGCAACTAAGATAAGCTCCTAACTAGCTAATTTTAGGAAGAGTTTATAAGAGAGAGGGCTATTAAGCGCCACCTCTCTACTATATACTATCCCTAGACTAATAAGTAGTTAGAAAGGATATATTAGATATTAGAAAAATACCTGCAAGTATATGCTAGCGACTCGCTATAAGAATAGGCAGTCCAGCTACCCGAGGTAGAGTTCGCATATAATAATAGTTGCTATAGCACTACTAGCTACTCGCTAATAGAAGCCCTTTATAGTTACTACCTGCGTTATATAGAATATGTGGCTCCTGCGAATAGGGTTATAATATAGGGCGTAAAGGAGCGAATTAAATATATTTCAAGACTCCGCAAGAGGGCCTAGGAATAGTAATAGAAAGCTATTAAGGTATAAGCTAAGTATTATAATATAAGGCATAAGGACTAGACCTACTATTAGAGATAGGTTATTAGGCTATGAATAAAGAACTTCTAGTTTAAGAATAAGAAACTAGCACCTAGGTTTATATAGGTAGCTATTATAGAACTAGTTAGTATATAAGCATATAGGGTCTATCTATTACTGTAATACTAATAGATATATAATATATTCTCTATTATCTTACTAGAACTATAGGATAACTACTAAGTAGTTAGCAAAGGTTTGCTTATATACCTAGAGCTTGAGGATAAGCTAAAGGAATAGGAGGTAGAAGAGATTATTATATAGCAAAGTATTAGCAATAATACGCAATATCTAGTTAAATAAGTAGGATAGCCTATAGAATATAATACATAGGAGCCTATAGAGAATTTAGCAAACACGCAGGAGGCTATTTATAAGTTCAATAGATAGCATAGGAGGTCCTATAAGAAATAGGATAACTAGTTACTAAAGTTAGGGCAATAAGTTACTAATTATAAATTATAAGACTATAGAATAGAAGCTAAATTAAGAAGCAGAATATTAATTATATTAAGTAGCGAATTATTACTAATATTATAGTGAAAAAAGGGTATTATCCTATAGAGAAAAAGGATAAAACTAATAATCTAACTAGTTATTCACTTCTAACTATAGCTATGGGCGCGAGCACCCCGACTACTATAACCATGAGTAGCACTATAGTAACTAGTTACAAAGCTAGCATTACTAGCATCCCTCTTATCGCTACCTGCAGACTAACTACTAGCTAACTCACCACTAGAGTCACCACCTGACTTATCACTAGAGCTACTACTACCCACCTCGCTACCCAACTCGTTATCAGAGCTACTATTAGATATAGTAATAGTAACCTTAGTCTTTTTAGCCTTTCTAGCCTTCTTCGCTAAATCGTTGCTATCCTCTTAGCTATATTTAGTAGAAGTATAGAGGTATAAGGCGCAGGAGATAGGGCGAGTACTAGTAATAGCGATAAAGTAGGAGGGAATATTATTAGAGGTATATTTAAGGAGGTTATCTTAAAGCAACTTGTTGAATTCAGGAAAAGAGTTAATATTACGCTTGCGAGGGCGCTTAGGGACTAGCTTTATTGAAGGGTTATTAACTAGACGATTAATCTTATTATAGAGGTATATAGCAGGACTATTATTATAAATATATAGCAGCTAGGCAGCGTTTAAGCGCTAAAGCATATTAACGCTATTATAAAGGGTACTAACCTAGAACTAACTATTAGTAGGATATAATTAGCGAGGGAGTAGCAAATAATAGCCTATATAAACTAGGATATTAAGAGCTAGGTGCTCATAGATAGAGGCGAGCTCCTGGAGTTAAAGCTACTCTATATTATAGCTACTACTACTAGTAGTAGGATTATAGATAAGCTTAGCAATATGCTTCTATACTACTAAATAGTTACTAAGTAAAGCGAGAATATAATAATCATAAAGAGGGGTTAAGATACCCTTATATTCCTAAATTTAGATATAGTGGAATATGTTCTAGGTTATCTAGGCTACGCCCTAAAGCTCCTACGGGACCTACTAAGTATTAGTATATAGCGACGAGGCAGCAAACTAGCGGAGACTTATAGCAGCATATTTCTTTTTATTAAAGTTGCAATAAACGCACTTCTATATATATTCGCTATATATATAGCAAAGGTTAATAATATCTTAATATATCTTATAAAGATAGCTAAGATAAGGGCAGCTACTATTAGTATTGCTAGTAAGGTTACTAGAGAGGATTTAAGGATTATAGAGGTATTTAGCAAGCACCGCGCCTGTACGCGCGATATAGGATATTATAGAGAGCAATTAGCGAAATAATAGAAAAAGAGATAAACTAAAAAAGGGAAAAGATGAAAAATTAGATAATTATAGCAAAAGCTCGCAGAATAAATAACAAAGAGAAAATAATAGAGGCTACTAAGTTAAAAAAAAGGATGCTAAAGAGGGAAAAATTCAGCTAGGTTAGAGACCTCAAAAAGAAGATGCCCTTTTATAATTAGTATCGCTAGGTAATAATGCTAAAGAATCACTACCTATATACCGCTAAATAGTTGCATAACTATTAGCAACTAATCAAAAAACAATAGCAATACTTAAAATTTAAAAACATATAAAGTACTAGAAAATAAAATATATTATTTACTATAGCAGCCTAAATCTAGCGCAGGGAGGAGCAATAGCAAATAATATAATAAAGATGCTAAACTATCACCCTATAGTTAGCAACGTAGAGCTGCATTACCCTACTAGTACGCCTTAGGGACTAAGGATTTAGAAGGGGGGGTAATTATAAGGAATAATAGCAGGTATAGGATATAAAGCCACGCTATTAGCAAAATGTTAGCAAGTTAGGGGTAGATAAATATACCTTAGAGAAAACTCTATAAGCTAAAGACTTAGAAGGTTAAGCAATAGTTTAATATAATAACTGTCGGAATAACTATCCTGCGCAGGTAATAGTACCAGAAAGATAGGGTTCTTCCGTAATACTGTAGTTATTCGTGATATCTAACTATCGTAGGTTTAGTGGTTACGACGGCTATATAGGCAGTCCTTATATATGGGGTCCTGGCCCTCCTATTGGCTGAATCGGCGTAATAGGTGGGTCCGAACGGCCCGACGTAGCGCTAGTTAGGTCAGCGACGAACCGCCGACTAGGCTTCTAATACTAGCAGTCTTTTATTACTACCGGTGCCTACCCCATAATAGCCTATATTCGTCGAGATAACCACTAAGTAGTACTACTTACAAAAGGGGCCTAAATAGCCCATAACCGCAGATCCCCCGGTATGCTATATATCCCCGGCTACTGTCGAACGACCCACCCCTCTATCCGTATCGTCGCCTTATTATTATTAATAAGCCGTTAGAGGGCTTTATTTAGCATTAACTTCGTGAGTCCGTCGGCTAGGTTATTATTACTATAGATCTAGCGGATCTCCGCGATCTCGTAGCGCTTATATAACTACTATAGCGCTATTATATCGATTATAAGGCGCTTTTCTTTCGTTATACCTAGCTTAACGAGGCACTTATATAGCGAATACGAGTTAGTATAAACGATAGTCGATATTAGCAGTAGATCTAGTCAATCGGAGACCTTTTGGAGGGTTATTGCGATCGCATAGGCTATATTAACGCTAGTAACTATGCTATAGATTTCCGAGGCTAGTATGCTACGGGTAATGCGTTTTGACTTCGTGGAGCTATAGTAGACGACGTTACTATTAATTTCGAACGTATTAATAGCCTTATTATCATTAGTCTTATTAGCTAGTATGATAATAAAACCTAGTTGCAACGATAGGTCGTCGTTATTAGCAAAAGATCTATCGATAAAAATAAATAGTTTCATAGTAGCGAGGTTAAGTGGGATGAAACTAAGGCCTCTATTGAGGGATTGCAATTACTAGAGTATTTGCTAGTTAAGGATTCTGATGTCGTTAACTATAGGGTTTTGCTATTATATAGCGATAGATAGGTTGAAATAGGCCTCGGGTTAGTAAATTGATGCGATATATGTGCTATAGGTGCGTTATTTAACGTATTGCTGCTTTCGGACGGCTTTGTTAGCGGAGGGGTCGATAGGGTGTAACTTAAGCCCTTGGTCCTTTTGGCGGAGGGTGAGGGTATTGCCGTTATTAATCGTTACGATCCTACTATTAAATATAAGGGGGTTATTAATAGCGAGGGTCTACTTAGGTTTAGCTAAAAAGCCGGCTTTAGTTAATTCAGCCTCCTCAAGGGTGGAAAACACGTCGTTTAATAAGCCTAACGTATTATTAGTTTATATACCTATAATAGCGAAAGATAGGTTATTTTTCATCGATATAAGCAGATAGGGGTTAAACGACGAAGTCTCTATCTCGAGCCTCTCTTTATAGTAGCAGCTATATATAGCCTACTAATAGGTGCTAGCCTCAGCGATACTATAGAGGGGTTTCACGACCTCTATAATAGTATTATCGGGGTATTTATACCGTATTTAGGCAGGTATTTTAGCAAGGATTAGGCGGGTGAGATAGGTAGCGGACTAGATATAGGCTTAGGTAATATCGCAGATCTAAAGGGTTTTGCTATTAGCTAATAATAACGGGGCGATCGCGAGGATTAGCTATTAACTAGCTCTTTAGATCGTAGGGGCCTAGGTTAAAATAGCCTCTTTACTATCGTTAGCATAGCCCTAAATAATAAGTCTCGACTTCTTATAGGGCTAGGTTATCTTACCCTTAACTTTATTAATAATATAGGAGTAGAAAATCCAGATCCCGCTATAGCAGGTAGGGTTATACCTAACGAAGTTAAATACGCCTCGTTTAATAAGGGATTCGATCTCTTATCGGGTTGACTGCTCAAAAGGCTCTCTAGGGGTTATAATCACGCTATCATTATATAACTTAATAGCGAGGTTATAGTTAGATTGCTCTTTAGCGGATAGGAAGGTCTCGTTATTAGTAGTAATATCCGTTTCAGCGAGGAGTATAGTTAAAGTCGGACCTAGCGCCGGGTTATAGCGGGGCTAGCCTCAGCGCTATAGTAGGGCGGGGGCTATATTATTAGTAATAACGATAGTATTATAGACTTCCTTAGTTGCCCCGTGGGGGATTGCAGTCCTATCGTTATTACTATCGGGTTCTATTAGCAGGTCGGTCGACTAGTAGTAAGGTTTAATGATAGTCAACCGGAAGGATTTTAGCCCGTTAGGTAGTTAAACTACGTATTTATAGCCCTCGTTAGAGATAAGTCGGTAAGGGCCCTTCTAGCTATCTTTTTTGCACTATACTCTAACCTCCGACTAGAGAGGTAGGCTTAACGTGGGCTTAGTTATAGGGCTGCTTCGGGCTGCGATAGCCTTATTAACCTAATAACTAGCGTGGAGTTAGTAGATCTTATTAGTAGCCTTCTATATAGCTTAGGTGCGTTATATAATTAATAGCGAGGGCGCTAAATCGTCCGTTAGGCGCGGGTAGGCTCTGAATACTAGCAGGGTTAGTACTAGGCTATTAGGCCTAGCGATATTATTAATAGCTTTTATAGCTATTTAGAGAGCAATATCGGGGTTAGTAAAGGGATCTTCCGCCTGGATAATCTCGTAGGCCTAGTATAATAGCTTATAGTATTATTTAACCTTCCCGATGCTATTATAAGCCTTAACTAGGACCTCTTTTATAGAGATCGCTATCTTTTGCGCAGATTAGCGAAATTTAGCGGATCGAAAGGAGGTGCTAGTATTAGTAACTATCTAGTTAGGTAGGCCCTAGTATATATCGATCCAGCAGATTCAAAGGGTCTGCTATATAGTCTTAGTAGAGATATCCTTTATAAATCGTGCTATATTAAATGCAGTAGCTATATCAATAACGTAGAGGGTAGGGCGGTTACCGTCGAGATATATAACGTTAATAACAACCTTATAGTTGAAATTATAGTCGTCTTTTATTATAAACTTAAACCGATAGGGGCTGCTGCTATAGAGTTAGCAATAGTAGTAAAACTTCGTTAACTTATCGATAATATCGATATCAACGGGGTAGCTAGCGCGCTAGAGGACTTTATGGAGTCGTTGGACGGATAGGTAGCTAAAACAACAGTAGATACGGCGTAATTCGATATTAGTGAGGTTATAACTTACGATAGCCTCTTCCGGGTTAGTTATAAACTATAGGTAGCCCTATAGTTATATAACCAGGGTCGTGAGGTCGTTACGAACGAGTTAGTTAGCGATATTATCGAATCTTATGCTAAGTCGGTCTATATTATAAAAGGATAATAAGAAGGGGGTATTTATTAGTATTATATAGAAGGTCACGTCGCTAAAGGGAGTTATAATAACCGTTATTCCGAGGGATTCGATAGGGTTAGCGCTACCGAAGCAGATCGAGGCTGCCCCGGCTATAGAGGGGTTAAGTTAGTAGTTAACCCTCTTTTATAGGGCTAGGAACTGCGGGTAACCCCCGGTTAAATATCGGGCTACGCCGGAGTCGGGGATAATCCCTCTGAATATAGTTAATAAATAACGGTTAGTGATATATATCGCGACGAGGTTATTGTTTTTATCGACTAACGCATTATAAGAGGGTTTAACGCAGTTAATCGCGTAGAGGGTTGACTAGTTAGCTAAACGAGTTATTATATTACTGCTATTAACTGCAGTAGGTTAGCTAAAACAGGTAGTAGTGAAGAAGGCCTCGTCGTTAGTGATATTAACCTCGTTGCTATCGTTATTAATAGATAACGACTAGTAAAAGAGGGTAATAGGGTTATTAATAACGGAGGAGTTAGCTATAGTAGCCGCGAGGTCTTCGATACCCTCATACTACGCTAAAAACTAGTGATATTCAGCGGGGTTAGCGTTATTTTGGACGTATTAGCTGCTCTTGAACTTGCTATAGGCCTTATGGCGATCGTCGTTAGTATATTTCGTCGACTAATAGCCGGGTTTACTGCATATATAGCACTTTTTAGCTCTTGCTATGTTATTAAGGCTATTGCTAACTATATAGGGCCCAAAACGATTCCTTCGACCGTTGCTATAGTAGGTATAGTTGGTCTAATAGACCCTAGTCCTATCGTTGTTTTTAGCGATATATTGCGCTATAGGCTAGGTTATCGTTGAGATAGCTGAACGTAACTAGCTAAGGACCCCTTCTATTAACTCAGCAGGGTTAAAGAGGTAAAAATAGCACTCTTCGACCCCTTAGCAAGCGTTAATAATATAGTCCTATAGGATGAGATCGGAGTAGTAGGCTAGCGGTAAGGCTCGTTAGACCTTAGTTACGTAGTTAATGAGAATCTCTAAGCACTCTATCCTCGTTTTAGAGGGGTTATTATGGATAACCTGGGTTAATATAGCCTAGCGCTACTCTATTAGGTAGGCCTAGCGGGTATTATAGGATTTGAAGTAGTTATAGAGTTTTTTAACTATAGCTAGGAGGCTTAACTAAGCGCTGCTAAGTCGGTTGAAATAGTAATCGCGGGCTTAGCCTTTTAGTATAAGGGGGAGGGCGCTAGCTGCCTGTAATTGCTAGATCCTAACCTTCTTATAGATATCCCGAAAGATAGTTAATTTTGCCTCTAAGATATCGTATTTAGCGCTGCTATACTTTATATTATTAGTATAAAGCTTAGCTAGATCTATTAACTGCTTTAGCGTAGCTAGGAGGCTGTTATAGCCTATATCCTAGTTATTATTATCGACTGCGCTATCTCCGCTAGTGGGCGTGGTTTTTACTAGCGCCGTCGTAGGAGGGGCCTGTAGCTGCGGGGTTTTTGGTTCAGCGTGGAAGTCGTGGATATTGCTAGCTTAGGCGAGGTTCTCGTTAGGTCTCGTGGGATAGGGCAGGTATATAAGCATAACTAGTACTAATATCTCGCGAATAAACGTTAGGTTATTAGCAAGGTATCGTGGGAAGTTATCTATATAGGTATCTAACTAGGCTTAGCTCTAGTAATAGAACTTAGGTCTAGTTATAGCCTTAATAAGCCTAATAGAGATTATTCTAGCTGCTAGGTTAACCTATACTCTA
>JAOQIF010000972.1:0-32417 GCA_026260285.1 Colletotrichum sansevieriae
AACTATTATTCCGAGGGATTCGATAGGGTTAGCGCTGCTAAAGCGGATCGAGGCTGCCCCGGCTATAGAGGGGTTAAGTTAGTAGTTAACCCTCTTTTATAGGGCTAGGAACTACGGGTAACCCCCGGTTAAATATCGGGCTGCGCTAGAGTCGGGGATAATCCCTCTGAATATAGTTAATGAATAACGGTTAGTAATATATATTGCAACGGGGTTATTATTTTTATTAACTAATGCGTTATAAGAGGGTTTAATATAGTTAATTATATAGAGGGTCGACTAGTTGGCTAAGCGGGTTATCACGTTACTGCTATTAACTGCAGTAGGTTAGTTAAAACAGGTAGTAGTGAGGAAGGCCTCGTCGTTAGTGCTATTAACCTCGTTGCTATTATTATTAATAGATAACGACTAGTAAAAGAGGGTAATAGGGTCGTTAATAACGGAGGGGTCGGCTGAAGTAGCCGCGAGGTCTTCGATACCCTTATACCACGCTAAAAACTAGTGATATTCAGTAGGGTTAGCGTTATTTTGGATGTATTAGCTGCTCTTAAACTTACTATAGGCCTTATAGCGATCGTCGTTAGTATGTTTCGTTAACTAATAGCTGGGTTTGCTGCAAACGTAGCACTTCTTAGGTCTTGCTGCGTTATTGAGGCTATTGCTAGCTATATGGGGCTTAAAACGATTCTTTTAGCTATTACCGTAGTAGGTATAGTCGGTCCAATAGACCCTAGTCCTATCGTTATTTTCAGCGATATATTAGGCTATAGGCCGGGTTATTATTAAAATAGCTAAATATAACTAGCTAAGGACCCCTTCTGTTAACTCAGCAGGGTTAAAGAGGTAAAGATAGTACTCTTCGACCCCTTAGCAGGCGTTAATAATATAGTCCTATAGAACGAGATCGGAGTAATAGGCTAGCGGTAAGGCTTATTAAACTTTAGTTATATAGTTAACGAGGATCTCTAAGCACTCTATTTTTATTTTAGAGAGGTTATTATAGATAACCTAGGTTAATATAGCCTAGCGCTACTCCGTTAAGTAGGCCTAGTAGGTATTATAGGATTCGAAGTAGTTATAGAGTTTTTTAACTATAGCTAGGAGGCTTAACTAGGCGCTGCTAAGTCGGTTGAAATAGTAATCGCAGGCTCGGCCTTTTAGTATAAGGGGGAGGGCGCTAGCAGCCTGCAATTACTAGATCCTAACCTTCTCATAGATATCCCGAAAGATAGTTAATTTTGCTTCTAATACGTCGTATTTAGCGCTACTATACTTCATATTATTAGCATAAAGCTTAGCTAGATCTATTAACTGCTTTAGCGTAGCTAGGAGGCTATTATAGCCTATATCCTAGTTGTTATCAACTGCGCTATCTCCGCTAGTAAGCGTGGTTTTTACTAGCGCTATTGTGGGAGGGGTTTGTGATTACGGGGTTCTAGCTTGGGCGAGGCTCTTATTAAGCCTCATAAGATAGGGTAGGTATATAAGCATAACTAGTACTAATATCTTGCGAATAAACGTTAGGTTATTAGCAAGGTATTATAAGAAGTCGTCTATATAGGCATCTAACTAGGCTTAGCTCTAGTAATAGAACTTAGGTCTATTTATAGCTTTAATAAGCCTAATAGAGATTATTCTAGCTACTAGGTTAACCTATACTCTATAGCTAATAACATAGTTTTTAAGGGCCTTCCTAAGCTTCTAGTTAGTCTTATTAAATAGTTTAGCAGTCTAGCTAATAAAGTTATATAAGAACTCGCACTAGAAGGCTTAGCTAGTGTTCTTATTAATCTTATAGACCTCAAGTTAATAGCCTATTTATATATTTACCTATTTAATAGATATATTAGGAATATTATCGCTTTCCTTATCGATCTCGAAGACCTTGCTCTATAGGTCGGGCTAGATAATGCCCTTAAGCTAGGTAGGGATAGGGATATTACTATAGATAGATCCTTAGATAGATCTATCGTGGGTAGTAGGAGGAGGAGGAGGGTTACTACCCGGCTTAGTAGTTAGGGTAGCTATTATAAATAGAGTAGAGGAGATAGGGGGGGGTAATAGTATATATTATTTTTCGCGATATTATAGCTTTTTCGCATCGAGGTCGTTATATATAGGCGTAAAGCAGCCTAGATATTATCGCTATAGTTATTTATTTAACCGGTTATTATATATAGGCGTAAAGCAGCCTAGATATTATTGAATAGTTATCGTAGTAGCCCGTAATAGTCGTTTTAATCCCTCTGCTAGTAGTAGTGATATTAATAGCGGAGACGTCTCTTCTACTATAGGTAGTGATAAACCTTGCTAATCTATAGTAACTCGAGCGGTTATAATAGTTAAGTTAACTACTAATTAGTATTAGAATAACTATCCTGCGCAGGTAATAGTACTAGAAAGATAGGGTTCTTCTATAATACTATAGTTATTCATGATCTCTAACTATCGTAGGTTTAGTGATTATAACGGCTATATAGGTAGTCCTTATATATGGGGTCCTGGCCCTCCTATTGGTCGAATCGGCGCAATAGGTGGATCCAAACGGCCCGACGTGGCGCCGGTCGGGTCGGCGACGAACCGCCGACTGGGCTTCCAACACCTTATTCCTATATAGGGAACTTAAATACTAGAACGCTGAGATATAGAGGCTAAGAGATATAGCTATAGAAGTTAAATACTTATAGGAGATATATTACTAATAGGGTAGCAAACCTCTGCAAAGCGAGAGTAGGAGATAGTATATAGGGGAAGAGCATAACCTAAGGGGGCCCCTAGTAGCAAGGTTAGGCTAAAAGGCGGGCTAGAAGGGCTCTAGCTATAAAGCAATACAAGGTTCCTAGAGCCTAATACCTTACTAACTAGTTAGTAGTATAATATAGGGACCTAATTAGAACTAGTCTATATCTAGCCCTAGTATATATCCTATAATATCTAATTATATAGTATGCTTTAGCTATAAGCAAAAGGGGCATAAGAGGGCAGACTACCTAGATAAACGAGCGAGATAAAGTGCGAATAAAATACTAGTAAGATACTAAGTACTTACTAAGAAGGCGAGAGTTAATATAATCTAATCTATAAGAGAAATTAAGGAACTTAACTTATTAGAAAATAAGTAGGCTAGGGGATTACACTAATAACCCCTATGCTTAGATTAGAACTAGATACTTTCCCTAAGGGAGCTACTATAAAAGGATAGGTAATCGTTCTCTAGAATATTACTAAATAAGAAGTAGTAGTAAATATAGATTCCTATTCCTAGGTTAATATTATTAGTAGTTAACTAGCTAAGTCCCTATAACGATAACCCATAGTAGCTATCGCCCTTATATTAAAAGGGTTTAATAGGTTATCTATAATAGGCTAGAATGAATACTAATTAATATTTTTCCTTATTAACTTAGGAGGAGAAGCGAGGAAGATATAGCAACTCTTTGCTAAAGCCCCCTGACCTAAAGGAGCATAGGACCTCCTCTTATTATAATACTCTATAAGAAGAGAGGGTATTATAATTAATACCTAGATAAATACCTAGGAATATAAACGCTTTAGTATTACTAAGCTATTAGTATATATAAGAGGTTATTAAGAATAGCTAGAAGGCCTATATTATATATATATTAGGGAATATCGCCCCCTATAAGCTACTAATAGGGGCTCGAGGAGAAGAATACACCCTAGAGGCTAATATAGAATTACTACTAGAGCTATTTAGCAAATAGGTAATATTTAATAAATAGTTAGTAAAGCAATACCTAGTCCTAGAGGGCGTAGAATATATTATTAACTTAATTAAAGGGCAAAAACCTCTATATAGGCCTATCTACCTATTAAATAAGTATTAGTTAGAAGAACTCTGCTAATATATCGCTAATAACTAAGCAATAGAGCGGATCTAACCCTTAACTAGTGAGGTAGGCGCCCCTATCCTCTTTATACCTAAGGAAGATAGGTCCCTATGCCTTTATATAGATTATTAAGGCCTTAATAAGGTAATATTAAAGAACTAATATCTACTCCCTCTTATTAGCAAACTATTAGATAGGCTTTAGGGAGCGAAATAGATCTTAAAAATTAATATTTAAGATATATACTACTATATTTATATCAAGCCAGAGGATTGCTAGAAAACAGCGTTTAGGATATATTATAGGTATTTTAAATATATTATTATGCTATTTAGACTTATGAATAGCCTAGCTATATTCTAGGTATATATTTATTAAGCGCTCGCTAAGCTGCTAGATACCTATTATATTGCTTATATAGATAATATTATAATCTATTCTAAGATAAGATAGTAATATATAAAAGACCTTCTCTAAGTGCTCTATAGGCTTTGCTAGTAGGAGCTCTATACTAAGCTTAATAAGTATAGGTTTTACTAATAGTAGGTAGAGTCCCTAGGGTATATTATCACGCCTAAGGGTATATTAATAGATTAAACCTATATCTAAGCTATTACTAAATAGAAGCTAATAAAGATATATTAAGATATCTAGGTCTTCCTTAGATTCTATAACTTCTATTATAGGTTTATTATAGGATATTTAGGTATTATAACCCTAATAATATCTTTATTAAAAGGCAGTGAGAATAGTAAGAAAGCAGGTGGGTTCTACTAGCTAGAAGAGGCCTAATAAGCCTTTAAGCAGCTTTAAGCCGCCTTCTACTTAGCAACTATTCTCTAATACTAGGACCTAACTTATAAATAAGGGCTAAGATAGATACTTCTATAAAGGCTATATCTAGTATCCTATTATAGCATATTAATAATTAGTAGTAACTAGTTGCTTACTATTTATAGAAGCTTAGTAATATAGGGTAATATTAGGAAGCAAGCTAATAGGAACTTCTTATTGTAATTAAAAGCTTAGACTATTAGGCTTATTACCTTCAGGGTATATTAAAGAAATCTATAGGCCTAATAGATTACTAGGTGCTAAAGGGCGTTATTAGTACGCTTATATAGGACCTTTAGGGAAGGCTTGCTAGGTAGGTATATAAACTCTTAGTATTTGATTTTAACCTAGAGTATAGGTTAGGGGTTATAAACCTAGTAGATAGTCTATCTAGGAGGCTAGACTATATAGAGGGGGAGGTGAAATATAATAATATACTCCTAACCCTAGTAAGGAAGCTGAGATTTATTAGCAAACTACTAGTAGATCTTTAGATAAGTATTATTATATTATAAGGTAATATAGAGACCTTAAAAGCATTTATTAATACTATAAGGGCTAGTATAAGGTGCCCCTTCTAGATAGATAGCTCCGGGGGCAGAGATGCCTTAGTCTCTAGTTAGTATTACGCTCTATAGCGCGCTAATATTATTATAACTATAGTAGCTATAATAACCTAATGCTAAAGAGTAAGGGATAATATAGAGAATACTTAGGGAGAGGTTATTAACTAAGAGGACTTACTCAGAGCTAAGGTTACTATAGTATAATAGTATATCCTATACTAGGTTATAAGGAAGCTTATAATAAGCAAAATAGCAGATAGTTAGCAACCCTCTAAAGTAATAGAGAATCTTATCTATAGACTATAAGCTAATAACTTATATTACTAGATATAATTAGAGATAGTGCATAGACTAGCTAGCGATTATAGGGGCTATATAGTTAATAGTTATAGAACCCTGTTCTATAAGGGATAGTTAGAGATACTATAGGAGGGGTCTCTGAGGCTAGAGATCCTTTGCTAATACTATAATAACTATAAGGCAGGTTATGTAGGGGTGAATAAAACTACTAAGTTAATCTCGAGGAACTTCTACTAGCTAAACTTAGCTATAGATATGCATAATTATATTATAGGATGCTATATATGCTAGGAGAACTGCATTCTAAGGCATCAGATTTATAGAAAGTTATAACTACTACCCTTGCTTATATACCTATTCTAGGAAATAAGCATAGACTTTATCACTAGATTACTAGCAAGCTCTTGGCATATAGGTAGAGAATATAATATAGTTCTTATTATTATATGCTAAATAACTAAGTTTGCTATATTTATCCTAATAATAAAGCAGCTAATAGCTGCTACGTTAGTGCAGATTATCTATAAATAGGTTAAATACTGCTTTAGCACCCTAGAGGGTATTATTAGCAACTAAGATAAGCTCCTAATTAGCTAATTTTAGGAAGAGTTTATAAGAGAGAGGGCTATTAAGTGCTACCTCTCTACTATATACTATCCCTAGACCGATAGGTAGTTAGAAAGGATATACTAGATATTAGAAAAGTATCTATAAGTATATGCTAGCGACTCGCTATAAGAATAGGTAGTCTAGCTACCCGAGGTAGAGTTCGTATATAATAATAGTCGCTATAGCACTACTAGCTACTTGCTAATAGAAGCCCTATATAATGTAAGGGATTAGGATTATAGCGCTGAAGATTAGGATTACGGCGCCGAGCCGGCGCCGAACCGGCGCCGGGTCTGCGCTGAGGTTTAACCGCATTAGTTAGCTGAGCCGAGCCGAGCCCTAAAAAGGGGCTCTATATACATAAGTAGCTAGAAGGGCTAACTTATCTTCTATAATATAACTACCCCCTATATTACTACTACTCTTTCCTTCCCTAGCCCAGCCTTTTATAGGCTATAACCCTTATAATTAGATAAGTTCTACCTAATTATACGGGTAGCTAGCTCCGGAATAAGTAGTAGTATGAGATCAGGCCTCTATTAAGGCGTTACTAGCACTTCCGCGCCTAATAAGCTAAGTGAAAATTTTGCTTCTAAGACCCCTCCGGGGTCGGGGATAGCAACGACCACGGGCCCCGATGCAGCCCTTATCGCCGAACTTATTATAACCGTTTAGCGCTAAGCTAACTAAAACGATACGCTTATTCAGGCCCTATCTGCACGCCCTATGCTAGTCCCTAAGACCGAGACCTAGGCCTGCGATTATAAACGCCCTCTAGCATATACTTATAGAACCCTTATTAAAGATAGTATGCTAGCTTAAACCTGCGATTAGCTAATAGCTATAGAAGATAGTAATAACCTCTAGCCCGGAGCCTCTAAGCTATAGAAGATTTAGTAGGTATTTATAAGAGTAACTACTAGGTTATAGATATAATAGCGCTATTACTATACTAACCTTATTAATTTAATATAAGCTAACTTCTCTATATTTATCCGCTAAGAATATATTAACCCCGGACTATAGGAGCGCTAGCTATATAGCCTCCTCGATAACTATAGCTACTACTATAGAGCAGCTATAGGATATATACCCGGAGCGGTTTGCAGAGCTTATAGCGCTACTAGTACGAGCAGCTACTAACGAGCCCGCCCTAAAGAGGGCTCGTTTTAACTATAGCAACCCTAATACCCCGGGTAATATATATTAAAAATATAATAAGCTAGGCTACTATAAAGCTAACTACTAGGCTAATCTATAGTATAAAGAGTGCTATAAGAAGGGCTACCCTACTAACTAGTACTATTCCTACTAGTAGGTTGCTAGGCCCTTAGCAGGCTTAGGCAGCTCCTGCATAAGTATTAAAGCTATTATAGCTACCCCTACTAAGAGAGGTATAGAGATTGTAGAAGATAGCGTTTTCAAGCTATATATATCAGAAGACGAATAGACTACTACTACCGAGCCCTCAGGTATTAGTAGGCAAAGCCCGCTAGCGTATAGGTATAAGACCTGAAGCTGTGCAGAAGCTAATAGCGCGTAGGTGCAAGACCCGAGGCTATATAGAAGCTAGCTAATAGCGCGTAGATATAAGACCCGAGGCGGTATAGAAGAAATTAGCCCGCTAGCGCGTAGGTGTAAGACCCGAAGCTGCGCAGAAGCCGATAGCACGTAGGTATAAGACCCGAGGCTATACGGAAGAAATTAGCCCGCCGGCGCGTAGGTAAAAGACCTAAAGCTACGAGGAAGCTGATGGCGCGTAGGTATAAGACCCGAGGCTATATAGAAGAAATTAGCCCGCTAGCGCGTAGGTGAAAGACCCGAAGCTATGCGGAAGCCGATAGCGCGTAGGTGCAAGACCCGAGGCTATATAGAAGAAACTAGCCCGCTAGCGCGTAGATGCAAGACCTGAAGCTATGCGGAAGCTAATAGTATATAGGTATAAGACCCGAGGCTATATAGAAGAAACTAGCCCGCTAGCATATAGGTATAAGACCCGAAGCTGCGCAGAAGCTAACGGCGCGTAGGTATAAGACCCGAGGCTATATAGAAGATAATAATAGAGCTACTAAGCGCCCGGGGGGCCTCTAGCGAAGCTATAGTAACTAGGTGAGAAACCTGAAGGCCTAGACCTGAGAGATATAAAATAGACTAATTAGAAGCGCTATAGAGGGTTTAAATCCCTATATAAGCAGGAGTTTTATAGAGTTTTATAGATTATTAGACTTAGAGACTAAGCCCTCTAGAGGGGGGGGTAATTATAAGGGATTAGGATTATAGCGCTAAAGATTAGGATTATAGCGCTAAGCTAGCGCTAAACTAGCGCTAGGTCTGCACTGAGGTTTAACTATATTAGTCAGCCGAGCCAAGCCGAGCCCTAAAAAGGGGCTCTGCACGCATAAGTAGCTAGGAGGGCTAACTTATCTTCTATAATATAACTACCCCCTACGTTACTACTGCTCTTTCCTTCCCCGGCCCGGCCTTTTGTAGGCTATAACCCTCATAATTATTACTACCTATGCTATATAGAATATATAGCTCCTATAAATAGGGTTATAGTATAGGGCATAAGGGAGCAAATCAAATATATTTCAAGACTCTATAAGAGAGCTTAGGAATAGTAGCAGAAGGCTACTAAAGCATAAGCTAAGTATTATAATATAAGGCATAAGGACTAGACCTACTATCAGGGATAGGTCGTCAGGCTATGAATAAAGAACTTCTAATTTAAGAATAAGAAACTAGTACCTAGGTTTATATAGGTAGCTACTATAGAACTAGTTAGTATATAAGCATATAGGGTCTATTTACTACTATAGTACTAATAGATATATAATATATTCTCTATTACCTTACTAGAACTATAGGATAACTACTAAGTAGGTAGCAAAGGTTTGCTTATATACCTAACGCTTAAGGATAAGCTAGAGGAATAGGAGGTAAAAGAGATTATTATATAGCAAGGTAATAGCAATAATGCGCAATATCTAGTTAAGTAAGTAGGATAGCCTATAGAATATAATATATAGGAGCCTATAGAGAACTTAGTAAATATGCAAGAGGCTATTTATAAGTTTAATAGATAGCATAAGAGGTCTTATAAGAAGTAGGATAACTAGTTGCTAAAGTTATAGCAATACGTTACTAATTATAAGTGACGAGACTATAGAATAGACGCTAAATTAAAAGTAGAATATTAATTATATTAAGTAGCGAATTATTGCTAATATTATAGCAAATAGAGGGTATTATCCTATAAAAAAAGGGAGAGAGCTAACGATCTAACTAGTTATTTACTTCTAACTATAGCTATAAGCGCGAGCACCCTAACCACTATAACCACGAGTAGCACTATAGCAACTAGTCGCTAAGCTAGCATTACTAGCATCCCTATTATTACTACCTGCAGACTAACTACTAGCTAAATCACTACTATACTTACTACTAGAGTCACTACCTAACGTATTACTAGAGCTACTACCTACCTCGCTACCTAACTTATTACTAGAGCTACTATTAGATATAGTAATAGTAACCCTAGCCTTTTTAGCCTTCCTAGCCTTCCTAGCCTTCTTTGCTAAATTATTACTATCCTCTTAGCTATATTTAGTAGGAATATAAAGGTAGGAAGCATAGGAGACGGGGTGAGTATTAGTAATAATAATAAAGTAGGAGGGAATATTATTAGAAGTATACTTAAGGAGATTATCCCAGAGTAACTTATTAAACTTAGGAAAGGAGTTAATATTATACTTATAAGGGTGCTTAGGGACTAGCTTTATTAAAGGGTTATTAACTAGATAATTAATCTTATTATAGAGGTATATAGCGGGACTATTATTATAAATATATAGCAGCTAGGCGGCGTTTAAGCGCTAAAGCATATTAACGCTATTATAAAGGGTATTAACCTAGAACTAATTATTAGTAGGATATAATTAGTAAGGGAGTAGCGAATAATAGCCTATATAAACTAAGATATTAAGAGCGAGGTGCTTATAGATAGAAGTAAGCTCCTAGAGTTAGAGCTACTCTAAATTATAGCTATTACTACTAGTAATAGGAGTATAAATAAGCTTAGTAATATACTTCTATGCTACTAAATAGTTACTAAGCGAAGCAAGAATATAATAATGATAAGGAGGGGTTAGGATACCCTTATGCTCCTAGATTTAGATCTAGTAGAATATGTTCTAAGTTATCTAGGCTATACCCTAAAGCTCCTAGGGGACCTACTAGGCGTTAGTATATAGTAACTAAGCAGCGAACTAGCAGAGGCTTATAGTAGTATATTTCTTTTTATTAAATTCATAATAAATATACTTCTAAATATATTCGCTATATATATAGCAAAGGTTAATAACGTCCTAATATATCTTATAGAGGCAGCTAAGGCAAGGATAGCTACTATTAGCATTACTAGTGAGGTCGCTAGAGGGAATCTCGGGATTATATAGATATTTAGCAAGTATTATACCTATATATATAATATAGGATATAGCAGAGAGCTATTAGCAAAAGGCTAGGGAGGAAGATAAGTAAGAAAAGAAGAAATAGAAAGAAATTAGATAATTATAGCAAAAGCTTGCAAAATAAGCACTAAAAAAAAGAGAGGTCGCTAGGTTAAAAAAGGATTATAAAGAGGGAAAAGTTTAACTACGTTAGAGACCTTAAAGAAAAGACGCCTTTTTATACTTAGTATTGCTAGGCAACAAGGCTAAATAATCACTAGCTATATACTACTAAATAGTTATATAACTATTAGTAACTAATTAAAAAATAATAGCAATACTCAAAATTCAAAAACATATAACGCGCTAGAAAATAAAATACGTTATTTGCTATAGCAGTCTAAATCTAGCGTAGGAAGGAGCGATAGCAAATAATATAATAAAAGCGCTAATTTATCGCCCTATAGTTAGCAATATAGAGCTGCATTACCCTACTAGTGCGCCTTAGGGACTAAAGCTTTAGAAGGGGGGGCAATTATAAGGAATAATAGCGGGTATAGGATGCGGTCGAGGATGCAGAGCCACGCTATCAGCAAAACGTCAGCAAGTCAGGGGCGGATAAATACACCTTAGAGAAAACTCTATAAGCTGCAGACTTAGAAGGTTAAGCAATAGTTTAATATAACAACGGATACCTACGTTTTAGCATTCTAGCCTTTCCTGGTTTAGGCCTATAGCTATACTCTTACAGGATATAAATAGGGTATTACCTAGTATTATAAAGCCCTTTTTTAGGTTATTAAGGAGGTATTATTAATCGCCTTAAGTTCTAGTAGTAATTACTTATATAATAGGTAAAAGGTTACCTACTCTTTTATACCTAGCTCTAATTTAATTTAGTAGTTATAAGGGTAATAAGGAGGTAATATATTACTAGTAGTTTTATTAAAGTAATCTCTCTAGTCCTAGAGGTATAAGAGGAGTATCTTATTAATTAGGTATTAGTTCTTAGCTTTATTAACCTCTAGGGGGCTTATACGTTTCTCTTTTACTTCTTACTTATTAGTAATTATTAGATTAAGCTTATATCGTAATATAGAGCTTAATTCAATATTAGTATACTTTAGGTTCCTTTTAAACCTTATAGTATTAATAAATATTATATTAAGGTCTTTTCTTTACTTATTAGGCTTTAGGGGTGAGGGGTCTAAGCTTCTAGTATAGCGCTTACTAGGTCTAGTTAATTACTAATATACCCTTTAATACTATATTTATTTTCAACAAGTTATTATTATATCCTAAGTCCTTAAGCACGCAGCCTTACTATAAGATCTTTATAGGGGGTTTTACCCTACTTCCTACAGCCCTTTAAGTATTATATAGCTATTTCTTAGCTTTAAATATAGCTTAATAGCATTCTATATTAAGTTAATATTTAATATTAATTTCAGTAGGTTAGAGGAAGTTTTTAATATCTTTGTGAGGTTTATAGCCTACAAAAGGCCGGGCTGTGTAAGGAAAGAGTAGTAGTAACATAGGGGTTAGTTATATTATAGAAGATAAGCTAGCCCTTCTAGCTACTTGTGCGTGCAGAGCTCCTTTTTAGGGCTCGGCTCAGCTCGGCTAACTAATATAGTTATACCTCAGCAGAGGCCCGGCGCCAGTTTAGCGCTAGCTTAGCGCTATAATCCTAATCCCTTATAATTACCCCCCCTCTAGAGGGCTTAGTCTCTAAGTTTAATAATCTATAAAACTCCTGCTTGCCCAGGGATTCGAACCCTCTATAGCGCTTCTAATTAGTCCTTCTTATATCTCTCGGGTCCGGGCTTTTAGGTCTTTTATCTAGTTATTATAGCTTCTACTTAGCTTTAGGCTTTTCCCTATAGCTAGTAGGCTTTATATACCTATATAGGGATTCGAACCCTCTATAGTATAGTCTCTAGGCCTTTAGGTCTTTTACCTAGTTATTATAGCTTCTGCCCGGCTTTAGGCTTTTCCCTATAGCTAGCAGGCTTTGCCTACTAATACCCCGAGGGCTTAGTAATAATAGTTTATTTATCTTCTGATATATATAGCTTAAAAACGCTATCCTCTGCGATCTATATACCTCTCCTAGTAGGGATAGCTATAATAGCTTTAATACTTATGCGGGGGCTACCTAGGCCTATTAAGGGCCTAGTAACTAGTTTATAGAAATAGTATTAATCAGTAAGGTAGCCCTTCTTATAGCACTCTTTATACTATAGGTCGGCCTAGTAGTTAGCTTTATAATAGTTAGTCCTGCTATATTTTTAGCATATACCGCCCGGGGTATCGGGGCTGCTATAGTTAGAATAAGCCCTCTTTAGGGCGGGCTTATTAGTAGCAGCTTGCGCTAAGGGTTCTGCAAGTCCTTCGCAGCTATACCGCTCCGGGTATATATCTTATAGCTACTCTATAGTAGTAGCTATAGTATATAGCTGCTATATATCGAATTTTTAGCATTCGAGGCCCTGCTAAAGCTAGGGTAAAAGCTAGAAGTAAAAAGTAAGGGCTTAGGCTTAGGATTCTTCGAAGTCCGGGGTTCTAAAGGCTTAGTAGATTACTAACTACTTAGTAAAAAACTAGAGAAGCTATTAGCTAGGTTCCTGCTAAAGTTTATTAAAGAGGCTATATAATTAGCGCTCCTATAGTCCGGGGTTAATATACTCTTAGTAAATAAATATAGAGAAGTCGGCTTATATCGGATTAATAAGGCTAGCGTAGTAATAGCGCTATTATATTTATAACTTAGCAGTTATCCTTATAAATACCTACTAGATCTTTTATAGCTCGGAGGCTCCGGGCTAGAGGGCGTTGCTATCTTCTATAGCTATTAGCTAATTATAGGTTTAGGCTAGTATACTATCTTCGGCGAGGGTTCTGCAAGTATACGCTAGAGGGCGTTTATATTTGCAAGCCCGGGTCTTAGTCTCAGGGATCTTAGAGACCGGCGTAGGGCGCGCGGATAGGGCCTGAATAAGCGCGTCGTTCTAGTCGGCTTAGCGCCGAATTGTTATAATAAGTTTAGTAATAAGGGCTATATCGGGGCCTGTAGTTTCGGAAGTAAAACTTTCACTTAGCTTATTGGGCGCGGAGGCGCTAGCGAAGCCTCGGTAGCCCGATCTCGTACTACTGCTTATTCCGGAGCTAGCTATCTAATTATAAGGTTTATAGCTTATAAAAGGCTGGGCTAGGGAAGGAAAGAGTAGTAGTAATATAGGGGTTAGTTATATTATAGAAGATAAGTTAGCCCTTCTAGCTACTTATGCGTGCGGAGCCCCTTTTTAGGGCTCGGCTCGGCTCGGCTAACTAATGCAGTTACACCTCGGCGGAGGCCTGGCGCCGCTTCGGCGCCGGCTCGGCGCCGTAATCCTAATCCCTTACAATCTTATATAATTAATCTAAGGAGGTCTTGGGCTATAGGGGTATTACTAGGCTAGTATAAGCGCTAGTAGTATATATCTATACTAGTATTATAGTAATTAAACTATAAATAGCTAAGAATAAGGTTATACCTCCTTACATTAAGTTAGAAGAGGGGTGTTTATATTAATTCTTAGTAGTTTACTTATATATAAGTAGTCTATACCTTAGTTATAATATCTAGTAGCTCTTTGTTAAATCTAGTAGCTAGGATATGGTGCTATAACTTATTATACTTAGTATAGTAAAAGTCCTTTAATAAGGGGGTTATATAGGTATTTATAAAATATAGCTATTTACTCTTATATTAAGAAGGACTCTAAGGTAAATATTATATCTATTATAAACTAGAACTAACTCTTTCTCTAGTAGTCTATTATTAATTAGTTATTATAAGTTAATAGATATTATTACTAATTACTAATTTCTTTAATCCTCCCATAATAAGGAGTCTGCTTTTACTAGGGGTTCTAGTTTTCTACTAGCTCTAGGTTATTATTAACAGCTTTAATAGGCTTAGTAATACTTATAGTAGCTCTAGCCTACTTATAGGAGTAATCCTATAAGATATAGCTAGTATTACTATAGATAAAATAAGCGCTCTAGTTATAGAGCTTCTTATATAAAGCCTTAAGGATTTAATCCTAGTTAATATAAGCTTATATATAGGGGTTTCCTCTATTAGCAGGTTTAATATAGGCTACTAGAGTAAAGCCTTATATAGTAGTTTAGTTAGCTAGGTGTTATAAGAGGGCGCTATAATATAAGCTATAATATAGACCTAAGTAGTATAATTCTAGAAGTTAAGGGCGGAATTTATATAATAAATAGAGCACTAGTTCTAAAGAGAGGTAGGTAGTTTCTTATAGAACTTCTAGCGCTACTAAGACTCTAAGAGCTTAGCTTTATAAATAAGTTTAATAAATATAGCTTACTTAGTCTAGATATCTTTAAATAAAATAATAAGAGTATTAAGCTTTATCTAAGCTTTATTATACTATATTAAGTTAATAAAGATACCTTTTAGCTTATTAATAAGCTATTCTATTATAGAGACTTAAAGCAGATTACTTAAGAGGAGAGGGGATAAGATATTATAAGTAGTTCCTCTAAGGTATAAGAGTATATATTTAAAGTATTAAAACTTATTATAATACTTTCTACTATTAAGGCGTATTTTAATATAAAAAAGCTAGGTATTAAACTTTAGATATTTAGGATTAGTACTCTTAATACTTATAAAAATAGGAATCTTAGGTATCTTAATAGTCTAGGTATTATTATTACTAATAGTTAATAAGAGCAAGCTAAAGCAAACCTAATTTTTAAAGTATAATATTTAGTTAAGGATTATATAAAGCGCTGTATTATAATTACTAGAGGAAGGGTTTGCTAGAGGAGGAGTAGTAGTTATATTATATTTAAATTACTAGAGTAAGGCTTTATTAATATCCCTTATTTTGTCTCTCTCCTTTATTATAATAATAGTATTATATTAGGCCTAGTTATACTCTTCTTAGTAATACTTAAATATAATAAATTATTTAATATTATTACTAGTAATATAGGTATTATTTAGATTTTTCTAGAGCTCCTAATTCTTATATTCTAAATAGAGGGTAGTATTATAAAATATATAGAGATTATTACTTATAATAATATATCTTATATAAAAGGCTTAGGACTTAGGACTCTAAGTAGCTCTCTTTATAACCTAATCTTAGATCTAGGTAAGGGTTAAGTTAGGGTTATTCTAGAATAACTATATTATGTTATTAAGAGTAAGAGTAATCTTCTAGCTTTTACCCAGGTTATTATAATTAATAAGAAGAAAGTTAGAGAACTTCTATAGCTTAGTAATAATACTCTAAGCTAAGCTCTTATATCTATCTATGTTAAGATCTGTAAATAGGCTTTTAATAGGCTGCTCTTATATAGGCTTATTCAAGTTAAAGACTTTTAGGTCCTTATATAGAGGGGTATTATAGTTAGGTGATAATATAATAGTATTAAAAGGCTTTAATATAAGGCTCTAAGAGCCTTCTAGTATTAAGTATAAGCACTATTATAGCCTTATAACTATAAATAACTAGTTAAGTCTTATTTAGTATATTATTATAAGGTAGAGGGGGGGTATTAATTAAATTTAAATTAGTTAGGATATAGATTAATTAGCTTAGTACTTTGTTAGATATTAAAATTATATTAGTTAATTAATAAGATAGGAGTAATAATAGTTAATTAAAATATTATACTTCTATCTCTAGAGAATTAATAAATAATTATAGAATAATATTATAAATAGTAAATAGGCAAATGTTAGTATATTTTAATTATACTATATTAAGTAGATTCTATATTACAGAAGGGAAAAGTCTATCTATAGGCTAGTATAGCCCTAGAAGGCTAAAGGCTCGCCTAGAGATCACGTGACTTAGTAGTTATATAGCCCTAAAGTCAGGTAGATCTAACCTAGCGCCGTGATACTCGCCCAGAGATCACGTGATTTAGCGGTCGCGTGACCCCAAATTCAGGTAGATCCAACGCAGCGCCGTGACACTAGCTTCGAGATCGATATCTACTACGAGAAGCTATTTAAAACCCCGAGCTATTTAATTATACAACTATTAATACTACTACTTTGAATCGAAACGATATATTAACTAAGCTATTCGACCTTACTTTAGTTAACTATATATATAAATTATCCCCTAGCCTTTATAGGTCTTAGTTCACCTATATCTATACTACTATGCGATCGAGGCTTAATATAGGCTATATACTATCTATTATCCTAACTATAGAAGAGCCTACTTAGCTCTCTAAAGGCCCTTTAAAAGAGAAAGAAAAGAGGAGGATTATAATAAGTTAAACCTATAACCTCTGGGTTTAAATAAAACAACCTATAATATATAACAAAGCTAGAGTTAATACTACTAAGCTATATAATATATCTCTCTTATCTTATTATTATAAATATACTTTATTATAGCTTATACATTATACTACTAAGATTATAATATCTAATTTAAAAGTATAGCTTCGTAAGCTATCTAGATCTAAAAACTATAAAGTCTATATAAGGGACTGGACACCCAGGCTGGAGAAGCTGGGGACACCTCGGCTAGCATAGGCCAAAAGGATAGAGAGGCCTATAGGTCTAGGGTATAGAACCCTCTATAGCGAGGACTTAGTAAGTACTTGCTAAAAGCTAAAAAGGGGGATCTTAGAGGAAGCAAGCAAAAGTGGCATAGTAATACTGGACCTACCTTTAGGGTGCTTCTACTATTAGTTTAACCTAACTATAGCCCTTAGCCTCTAATACCTTTATAATTCTTTTGCTTCTACCCTGCTTTAGGAAGGTTAGTAATAATAATAATATTATATATCTAAGTAACGCTTATTAACTAGGCTAAAAAACCTATACCTAATATTTACTAAGAGCAGAGCAAAATAGCCCATATAAACCTATATAGAGAAGATAACCCTAGTGAATAATTAGAGAATAATATAAGCGAATAAGGGGAGGTGAGAAGCTATGCTTTAAGCAAGGCTAGGGGTCCTAAAGAGGATAGGCTACCTATGCTAAGCGCTCGCTACTTAGATAATAAGTATATATAGGAAAATAAGGAATATAAGACCCCTCCCTATAGACCGGACGGGCTATAGGGCTAGATATCCATAGCTATAGCTACTACGCTAGCCTAAGCTAGAGAGCTAGATAAAGCAACTAGCTAAGTACTAATATAATAGATTATAACTATAATAGCTAACTAGTATAAACTAATAACTACTATATTAAGTAACTAAGCTCCTGCTAAGTAATTACTTAAGGTTTATAAAAAACCCCTAAATTATAATATAGCGCGCCTTACTAGCGAATCTATTAGTATAATAAGAGAAGATTAGCTTATTATAGTTAAAGAGGCTTATAAGCACTACCCTAGCTACAATAATAGCTAGTATATCTAATAGGCCTTGAGTGCAATAGAGCATACCTTATAAATAGAATAGTAGAATTATTAGCAAATACTTATAGATATATTAGGGAATTAGGTTAACGCTAGATATAAAGACTTTAGAATCTTTATAAGAGGGTAGTATATCGCGCCTAAACTCTAAGAATAGAACTATTATAATACCCTAAGATAATACTATTAGAAGGATAATAAGAAACTAATTATATATTAAGCTTAATAAGAGTCTATTAACTAAGTAGTTAGCAAGCTAAATATAGGTAATATAAAGGCATATGCTTTCTTTTAGGGCCTTATTAGGACCCTAAAGGATAGACTCTTTAAGTAGGATATTAACTATACTAATATATATACTATTACCCTATATATATAGAGGTTATAGGAGATTATAGAAGGGAGATATATAGGAATATCTACTAGCTATTCTAAGTTATATAAGTAACTATACTTAGGCTCTCTAGACCGCCCTTATAAGAGCAGCTTATAACCCCCTAGGTTAATAGACCTAAGGGATTGCTACCTAGAGACCCTATCTTAGAATAACTACTTAGCAAACGCCTATATAATACCTAGCTCTAGTAATATATCCTCTAGCTCCTAGGGACCCTAATGTTATAACTATAAGAAATATAGCTATATCTGCCCTAACTATACTAAAAACTATATATAGCTAATAGGTAGCAACCAGAACCTAAAACTAAGATAGGGCTGGATAAATATAATTATAATACCTTATATAACTAATACTAAAGACTTAGGAAATAAGTAAGTATAGAAGCATCCCTAAGGGGCACTATGCTAGAAATCACCTTAGTTCTAGTAGGATAGACTATTAAGGGATAAGTATTAGCGCTCTAAGTATCTAGCAAAGTTAAACTAGAGGTTAATATAGATACCTATATAGTAATAGATATTATATAAGAAGATCTTATTAAGAATCTCTAACTAAAGGAGGCTACTAGTATTATAGCCTCTAAACTAGTAGATTTCTAAGGAAGGCCTATACCTATAGGAAAGGTCTACTAGCTTATATTCTTGCTTATAAATAATTAGGATTACCTATAGAAGATTTACTAAGCTTTTATTATAAGCCCTTGCTCTAAAGGAGCAGGAGATATCCTTCTATCTAATAACTTCATAGGATAGGAAGGTATCTATATAGATACCTATATATATACTTAGTTATATAAATACCTCTTACTTACTAAGCTAGAGGCAATTACCTAAGAAATTATAGAGAATAGCTAATAGGCTTATATTATATATCTAATACTCGCTTTAGCCCCTAATAAGAAGGATATAGAGACCTTAGGTAAATACTTATTAAATAATAAGTAGGAGAAGAAACTTCCTAGAGAACTTCAAGACTTTGCTAATATTTTTAACGAGAATATAAAGAAAGTTCTAAAGCTAAAGGGAGTAGTATATTATATTAAACTAAAGCCTAATAAGGAACCCCTATATAGACCTATATACCCTATATTAGCAGAGCAATTGCAAATACTCGGTAAGTATATTTTAGATATAGAAGTAGCAGGCTATATATACTGCTTAACTAGCTCTATAGGAGCAGTAGTGCTATTTATACCTACGAAGGATAGAAGCCTATAACTATATATAGACTATAGAGGATTAAATCAAATTATAATAAAAAACTAATACCCTCTACTACTAATTAATAAGCTTCTAGATAGACTCGCAAGAGCAAAGTTTATTTCTAAGATTAACTTAAGTAAGATATACTACTAAATTATAATTAATAAAGCGAATAGGTAGAAAATAGCATTTAGAATGTAATATAGGCATTTTAAGTATATTATAGTACTATTTAGGCTTATAAATGCCTTAGCAACCTTCTAGGCATATATTTACTAAATACTCGCTAACCTTTTAGATACTTGCTATATTATATGCCTAGATAATATTCTAATCTACTTAGATATAAGGGAATAGCATACTAAGGACCTCTATACTATCCCATGCTACCTAAGGGCTACTAAGCTATTTATAAAACTAAAGAAGTATAACTTCTATTAGATAGAAGTAGATTTTCTAGGGTTCTATATTACCTAAGATAGTATTAGGATAGACCTAGATAGAGTCTAAGTAGTTACTAAATAGCTAGTACTAAAGTCTTTTAGAGATATCTAAATATTCCTTAGCTTCTATAACATTTACTATAAGTTTATTATAAGATATTCCTATATTATAGCCCCTATGAATAGCGCGCTTAAGGGAAGCTAAAATAGTATAAAGTTAGGAGCCTTTGCCTAAATAGGGGAGATATAAATTATATTTAAGATACTTTAGAGAGTATTTGCTAAAGCCCTAATACTAAGATATTATAACCTAGCTGTCACAGTCTTCCTACTAGCCTAGGGCTATAGTAGGGGTCGCTAAGACTGCGAGTAAAACAAGGAAAAGAGCAATATAAGCGTGAATAATAACAAATAGTATAATAGGTAATTATAGGTATATCGTAATATATTCTATAATAGCCGAGCCTTCTAAGCTATCTGCTAGAGGTCTCCTACTTAAAGGATAGATATTAAGCCTAACCGTAGTCACGTGGAATACTATATAATAGCTAACTATATTACTAAAAGGCGTATAATATATACCCCCTTTTTAAAAAGCAATTATCCTAATTACTATCTCTATCGATCTAGGATATATATACTTAATATTCCCTTCTCTCCTTCTTTATATCCTAATCGCTAGAAATTACTATAGTATTATTAATTAGGCGTTACGCTTACAGAGGAGTATATCGAACTTAGATATCTGCTAATATATAGTAGTATTATTATTACTAATATCGCTAGGCGTAGGTCGCTTATTACTAGTATGCTAGAGACCCTTAATTATAGTATAGAGGTTTGCAATCTTAGCGCGAAGGCTTGCGATCTCCTTAGTCTTAATTATATTAATAGCTATGCGAATCTTATTAGCAACTACCTGCTTAGATATGCTATCGTTCTTAAGTTTAGCGAGATGCTTACTAATAGCGTTAATTTTAAATAATATCTATATTAGCTATATTAGTCTCTATAGGATTAAGGCGAGGAAGGATTTCCTATTAGATATTATTAATAATAGTATTAATACTACCCTCAGCCTTATTAGCGAGGTCTTTTGCGTTTTTAGTATCCTTACGGGCTAATAGGTCTATAGTAGTAATATTACTAATATTAATAAGCAGGGCGATAGAAAGGAGGTTAATATAGTTTATTATAATAAGGTTGCTAGTAATAATTCTATTAGCATAACTATAAGTATTATAAAAGTATATAACGAGGACTTAGGTATAACTAGGGAGAAGCTTGCTATAGGTATTATTATTAATATATATATTATACGCTCGCTTAAGGGTATCCTAGATATATCTAACGTAGAGGTTAGAAGATATGTTCTCAGAAGGCTCGATATTATTAAGGATTTTCTCGATCTCCTTGATAAGGATTATATTAGGGTAGTATAAAAAGGTGTTATTAATATAAGCCTTCGCCTTATTAATCTGCTAGTGCTAGGCTATAGGGCTAGGGCAGCCCTTCTTAGGAGTCTTATAAGGGGTAGTAGCTATAGTTTTAGCTAGGGTAAGCTCCTTGATATTAGTAGTAGTATTAGTAATAACGCGGACTAGCTTAGTAGCCTAGGTATTATTATTATAAATATTATTAGTATTATTATTAATAACCTCCTTATATTAGGTCTTAGTATCTATAGCGAAGAAGTTTTTCTTAGCTACCTATTTACCCTTCTTATAGTCCTTATAGGACTTCTTCTTCTTAATAGCGGACTTAGAAGTCTTAACCGGAGTGCTGAGGTTAATACTATAGTTACTAACTTAGTTATCGCTGCCTTAGCGCGGGGAGATGGGGTTGAGCACCTTATCGTTCTAGGGGTTAGCACCCTTATCCTAGCTGCTACTATTATCAGATAGGTAAGAGGATAGGACCTCATAGTTATTAGTAACTTCCTTGCCTTTAGAAGCTATTATTATAGTAGTATTAGTTAGGCTAGCGTTTAGGAGGCTATATTTAGCAGGTTAGGATAATATTATTGCTTATTATAGGAGAGAAGTAAATAAATAAAAAGTATAGGTATACCTTGATAAAAGTAGGTAGGTATAATAAATAGAAAGGAAGATATAGAAGGAAAAAAGAAATTTTATAATAGAGGTTAGTAAAGAAGGCGTATAAAAGTTAGCACCCTCTGCTCCTTCCTATTTATTTTAATATAAGATAGAGAGATCAAGGGAAGAGTAGTTAATAATAGAAAATAGTAATAATAAAGGGAAAATTTATAATCCTAATATTAATTTAGGATATATATATATTTATCCTATTAAAAGGATAGGAAAACTATTTAGTTATATACGAGGTATATACCTTCTTATAGCTCTTTTAGTATCCTAGTCGAGGGGGAATTTAGCGTTATACTCGTTAACGAGATTATTTATATTAGGTAATAGGGAGTCTCTTTATTCCTAGGTATTATCTTTTGCTATAAAGCCTTTCTATTAGATAAGGTATTTAATAATAGGTTTATAACTCCTCTATAGGACTCTTTATTTAATAATATAATTAAGTTCCTACTCCTTACTACTATTAACCTTAATAGGCTTTAGTAGCTAAGTCTCGTAGTTAAATAGGTCTTCTCCCTAGGCTAGCTTATATAGCTAGGCTATAAAGAGGATTAAGTGAACCCGCTAGTGCTTAGGAATATCTACCTTATAGGTAAGAGGATTGATAATATACTTAATTTAGAAGGGTCCTATCTATCTAGAGGTCTATTTATTATTATATTATCCTAGTAAGTAGAACCCTTTAATAAGTTATATCTGGACTTTATCTCCTTTATTAAAAGTTATATTAGTATAGTAGTTATTATATCTCTCCTTATGCGAGGCGTTCGCTATATTAATAAGTAGTAGTACCTCCTTTTAATATATCTCCCTAAGGATAGTATTGCGATATCCTCACTTTGAGCCGCAGCCTCATAGCCTACTACGTGACGTGCGGTATTACATAAGCTGCATATATAGATATTAACCCGCGATGCAGGTAACCCTTCCGAATAGTTACTTCTATAATATACCTTTATTCCTAATAACCTACGCGCTTATAACTTATAAGAGTTATAAGCCTAGCTCTAATAATAACTTAAAAAACCCCTCTACTACGAGTTATATATAGGAAACCTATTCCTACCCTTTTTATTAATTCCTTTACTATCCTTATCTATTATATCCTCTACTAATAATAAGATTCCCCTTATAGGAGATATTCTTATATCTAGAAGCAACTAGCTTGCGTAGTATACCCGTTTCGAGTTCTATATACGCTTAAGAAGCCTCTAGGATTATATTAACCTAGATATAGATAATCGCCCCGACCCTTTATAAGTAATTATAACCCTAAAGATCTCTAAGTTTATTATTAAGCGCTAAGCTCTCTTAAACGCGAAATACTAAGAAGAATACACTAAGTAAGCAAAATAGTATCTAGAGGAGGCTAAATATCTAATAGAGGCTCCTAAGAGCGCTCTAGAGAATATCTATCTAACTATAGAGACCTAGGGAAGCGAGGAAGAAGTAAGCTTCGTTTCTAATAAGATAGGGGGATTATCCTCCCTCTTAGAATCTCTATAAACGCCTTAAACTACTATTTATAAGGATATAAAAACGGATTATAATATAGTAATTAAGGATTATATAGCAACTTCCTCAGATTAGTAGACCCTCTTAATACGTTACCTCAACCTCTAGATATAGGTTAATAAGATAGTCTCGAACCCTATTCTAACTAACGCTAAATTAGCTATCCTAAATAATAACACCTAGCTAAGGGTAACTCTATAAGCCCTTATATGCGAGATTAAGAAGTAGCTCGCACCTATAACGCTCGTAGTTGCTAATATAGCTTGCAAAAACTATCTTTAATCGCTTAATAAAGCTAATTCAAATATTAACCCCTCTACTTAATATATAGAGTAGTATTATTACTATATAGAAGCAAAAAGACTCAATATCCTAGAGGTCTAGGGAGAACTCGCATTATAAACCTTCCTCAAAGCGGTTAAATACTAACTCGCCCTGGATTAGGCTTATACCGAGCTTACGCAGCTCGTTATAAATACTAGTTTAGGGCTTCTAATATACATACTAGAATAGTATAGGATTATCTTCTTAGCCCTAGCCCACGAATACTTACTTACTAAGGGCTCTTATAGATCGAACGCTCTATTTGCTACTTTAAGTAGAAGGTCTAATAACCCCTCTAATATATATCTTAATAGCTACCTATATAGAGAAGAGCATTCTTAGACCCCTAAGACGTATAGGCACCTAGAGTATACTTATAAGGGATCCTATAGGTTCTATTAGATCTCTATAGATAATAAAGAATCTTAAGAAATCCTTTCTAAGCTTAATCGAAGCGAATAGTTAAATATAAGGGCTATTATTACGCGCAAAGGATAGATCTTAAACTAGATAAGCAATACTAACTGCAGAAGAGGCGGATCACGCAGCAGAAGAGGCTAATAGCGCGGAAATAGTAGTTAAAGAAGCGGTTAGAATAGTAGATATAGCTAGGGGTTAAATACTAGAGTCCTATCTAACGTCGTAGCTATATTAATTAATCTATAAAGCCTTCCTAAAGCGATTATACTAGAGATATACTCGCTTAACGCCTCTACCCCGCTATATATCTTCTCGCGTAGTATAATCTATAATAACTATAGTACTATATACTTAGTTAATAATAAATCGCTATTACTAGACGACTCCTACGTAGAGTCTAGCCTAGAAGACGTTATAGAAGCAAGTACGACCCGGATCCTAGTTATAGGCTAGGGAACCCGTATTCTCAAAGGGATCTTTAAGGGTTAATATAAATAGGGATCGGGCAATCTCATACTTAAGAATATCGCTTATATTAAAGGTTTTTATATTAATATTATATCTAAAAGTCGGCTTAACGCGCAGAAGATCTAGTTTTATAGACTTAACTATACTTTATATATAGGAAACCTTGCTTAAAGCGTAGTTATTGCTATACTAATCCGAAAGCACGATTTAGTCTTCTTTAAATATAACCCCCTTTTTTCATACCCTCTTAAAAGTATGCTAGTAAGTTTCATATATATTATCGCTATAACCTAGCTAGTAAAAGCCCCTCGTAGACGAGATATATATAACTATTATAGAGATCGATTAGATAATACATACCTATAGCATCTTCGTTCTAAGCACTTAGGCCCTGAGGCTCTCGAACGCATAGTTAAGAATATTCAGAGGGTAAAGATACGTAGCCTAATATAGATATAATGCGAAATATATACTAGAACTTATATAAAGAAGGTTATCTCGCGCTTAAAGTTAGAAAATAAAGCGATTTATCTATATTATTATATCTTCTAGGATATTTTCTATTACCCTTTTGAAGTAATATTAGGAGCCCTCTATATCCTAATTATTAAGGATGAATACTCGGGTAAGCTATAGGGTTTCCCCCTAATACGACGTTTGCTTAAGGAAGTCTTTATAATACTTTTCTACTTTAAACGCTAGGTTAAAAGGTAATATAGATTAGCGATTTATATTATCCGCTAGGATAATAAGATAGCTATAATCGCTATTAATAGCAGCACGCGCTATTAATACTAAGCAAAGAATAATAGAATTATACTCGAGACGCCCCTAGTAGATATAAAGGAGCTAGTAGGTAGTTTAGAGCATACTAGTTAGGAGGCGATTCTAAGAGGTATTAAGATATAAGAAGGAGCTAATCTTCCCCTAGAAATATAGCTAGAGTTAACTCTCGCAGGGATTCACCTTTTTAACTAATCCCTATAGCAAAAGACTAATTAGAAGTTGCTAAATTAAGTCAAAGAAGAATAATATACTTAATACTTCTATTAGTAGGCCCCTTCCTATACGTCTATAATTAGGAGAGACCTTTAGCTATACTAGGGATAGATATATATATATAGCTATTATATATACCTACTTAAAAAGGAATGAGAAAAAGGATAAGGAAGAACGCACTATAAGATATATCCGCAGGGATACGTTAGATACCTAGTTAGGTATATTAATAACGTATATAACTTATATAGGATCTAGGTGCCTGCGCTCAAGAGAGTGATTATTATATATAATATATAGTTTAACGAGTCGAAGTTCTACTTAAAAGAGGATAAATATATAGTAATACTAGCTAAGATTATATATTATATTATCAAATAGGAACTAGAGCTCGAGTCGTTTCTAAATTCAGTACTCAAGCTTCTAGGTATATAGGAATAGGCTAATAATATAATAGAAGATACTCTTAAAGAGCAAGAAACCTCAATTATATAGTTATAAGACGTTATAACGCATAAGGAGACCTAAAAGGAGGCTCTAGGAGGTCTTCCTACCCCTAAATATACTCCAGGGCCCTAAGTTATAATTAGGAGCTAGAGAGGGGAAGCTAACGTACTAAACTCGTCTTATAATAAATCTTGCGAATAAACTAAGGAAGTTATAGATATTTTAGAGGGGGATAATAATACTTATACTACTCCTAATAAAGGTCGGAGTAAAAATAGTAGACCCTAAGTTCGACTTAGAATACTAGTACTAGATATAGATAAAGAGAAGAAAGTATTAATACCTCCTAAGGACCCTTCTAAGTTAAAAGATAAGATACTTAGAGTTATAAACTAGGCATATAAAGCAAAGGGCTTAGAAGAAGCTCCTAAAAGAGCCTATAATTAGAAGGATTATAAAAAGGTAAGCTATTTAAGCTAATATAATTAATAGCCTCTAGAGCGATTTAGAGACTTTATTTTATTTATTAATAATATCTCAGGGACCTATTCTAATATAACTAATAAGAGATATAAGTTAGAATAGTTATTCTCTAAGATTAATTACTAGGAAAAGGTTATTCCTATTAAAGATTAATACGCCTAGGAGGCCTTCTTTATAACGTTTATACCTAATACGAAGAAGGTAGTAGAAGAAGGTTCTTCTAGATATATAATACTTTATTTATATATATAAAGTTATATTAGAAGTTAGAAATAGGAGCATAATAACGAGGATTTAGAACGAGATATATATATATCTAAGCTCTAATCACCTCCCTAAAGCTAGAAAGAACTTCTAATACTTCTAATATATCTATATAAGCGCTTTATAGAAGTAGCAAAGCTTAAAATTAAGAAACTACGAGAAAAAGGAATATAGCGAGAAATTAACTAACGAGCTGTATGATCGAGACCCCTACCCCTGAAATAAGTATTTATATATAAGGTTAATATAAATAGTAATCTAGAGCGTTTTAAGGCTAGGATCTATATATAAAGAGACCTCTAGCAGAAGAGCAGCCTAGAAAACATATATATAGCAACTCTTACTACGAAAACGTTTCACGTTATAATAGCCCTAGTAGCTTAATTCGACCTTAAAGTATAGTAATTCGATATAGATAACACTTTCCTAAACGTAGAGAGGGACCTAAATAGACCTCTAATTTATTATTAACTCCTAGAGGGTTTTAAATATAAAAGAAAGTATATTAAATTTAATAAAGCTTTATATAGCTTTAGAAACGCGCTGCTTCTTTAGTATAAGTATTTCTTAATAACTCTAAAGAAGCTAGGACTCGCCCTAAGCCTAGAAGAGGTATATCTCTTCTAGGATCCTAAACGTCGGGTTCTAGTTTTATTCTATATAGATAATATTCTTATCTTATACTACTAGGAATACTCCTTTAGAGCGAAATAGATTATAAATAGGCTAAAAGCTAAATATAAACTCAAAAACTAAGGTATTATTAAGTATTACCTCGGGATCTGAGTAGTTAGGGATCGTATAGCCTAGAAGGTCTATTTAATATATAACTTATATATCGAGAAGGTTATTAAGCGTTTCGATCTTTAAGAAGGAATATATCTTATAACCCTATTACCCCTTATAGAACTTAAGAAGAATAAGGAATAGGCTTCTCCTATATATATAAAAGAGTATTAGGAGAAAGTCAGTTCTATACTTTATTTAGCGATAATAGTATATCTAGATATAGCTTTTATAGCTATATATCTCTCGTAGTTTCTCACAAACCCTTTATTAGCTTATATAGTAGTAGTTAACTAGACGATCTAATACCTCTATATAATATGATTCCTCGCTCTTTACTTTAGAAATATAGGGGGTATATAAGCTCTCTAGATTATAAGTAACGCTTTATTTATAAATAATAAAGAAACGTAGAGATTAGCCTAAGGATATATTATATTCCTATTTAGAGGTGCGATATATTAAAAAGCTATATATTAAAATACTATTATAATATCTATAATAGAAGTAGAGCTTTTAAGCCTTAAGAATATTATAAAAGAGGCAATAGTACTTAAAAGACTCTTCTAAGATATAGTATTAAACGTAGGAAAAGATACCTAGAAGATTAATTATAATAATTAATAGATAATCTAACTTATAGTTAGTAATAGAGAACATATTGCAATATATCTCTATTATATAGATATCTAGAACGCGTAGTTATAATAAGAGTTCTAAAAGGGTAGCTTTAACATAGCTTATATACCTATAGACTTAATACCTATTAATAGTCTTATGAAGAACCTTTCTAGAGGTAAGTTTAAGCACTTCTACGCGCTACTAAACCTAGTAGATATATATATACTTATTATAAAGGATATAAGGTAGGAATAATTAGAAATAAGGGGGTATAGTAGCTAAGAAAAGTCTATATTTAGCCCTATAGCTAGGAAGCCTAATTTAGCTTATAAGAGCCTAAAAGTAAGTCTAAAAATACCTAAAAGTAAATATTATCCTAGGCTAAAGCCCTAAATATATATAGAAACCCCTAAACCTAATAATAAAGCTTAGCCCTAATAAGTATAAGAGGAGGTAGCAAATATATCTAACTAGCTCTACTAGTATTAGGCTAAGGTAGTTATAAGGAGTCTACTAGCTATAGCTAAGCTAGGGGGGACCCCCTATCTATTATTAGGTAGAGAGAAGATAGCAGGCGTAGTACTAGGGGTAATAAGCATAGCAGAAGAAGCAGCAAGTATAATAAGCATAGCAAGAGCTAGAGGAGTAGCAAGCGCAGGAGTAGCTAGGAGCATAGGAGTAGATATAATAAGAGCAAGGGTCTTAGTAATACCGCCCTAGGCAAGGGCGAGGGTATACTAGATACTAGCTCTCTAGTAATTAAGATCCTATATATAAAGTTAGAAATAGATTAAAAAACGCTTCTAAAGCTTAAAAAACGCCTCTAATATTAAGAGATACTTCTAAAAGGGTATTATACTTATAGCCTAGGTTATAGAATTAGACTCTATAACCTCCTAGAGGTAGTAAGCAAAGGGTATTATAATAAGCGCTAGAGGGGTATAGGGATAACTATAAGAAATAGAGGCGTATAATATATACTAATTCTTCTTATAGCGCTTTGCACTAGAAGCGCTAGCAGCTATAAGCGCAGGGTTATAATAATAACCCTAGGTCTTACTTACGAGGGCAGACCTAAGGCACTCCTCATAAGGGATATTATAGCAATAAGATCTTTAGGGAGCTATTTTCAAACGATTAATACTACGCCTCTATTATATAAGATGCTCTAGATAGTATATATATAGGGTATTATACTTACCCTTATCCTCAACCTCCTCGATATAGGGATAGGGGGGATAGGGGGGGGGAGGCGCGAGGGGGGCAGGGGGTATAGCAGACTCCTTATCGTTATTATTATTAGAAATAGGGGGGGGATTATTAGTAGTAGTAGTATTAGTAGTAGCCTTCTTATGCTCGCGCTTACGCGCTATGCGCATATAGGTAGCAGCTTTCTTCTTAGAGATAAGTATTATAAATTCTAATCTATAAAATAATTAGTAAGGGTTCTAATAATTATATCGAACGCTCTAATAATTATTTTAATAACATATAAGTATTATAGCGAGCGATTTAGGATTTTTAAAAACTTACTTTTATAAATTATAAGTAGTCTAAGGAAGAAAAATTTAATTATAAGAGGGTATAAGAGGTCTTATTTACCTCTACTACTCGCACCCGATAGCTTATACTAACTATATTAGGAAATTTCATTAATTCTAAGAGTATTCACAACCCGCCTCAATAACTAAGCGACCCTATTAAGCACTTTTATATTCTATAAATATAACTACAAACGATATTTTTATTTATTTATTTACTTTATTACTATAAAAGCTATTTTTATATGTTTTATATAATAAATTTAGACGGGTTTTAGGCATAAGGTAGTAAGGAATATATTTTTCAGCCGTTTATAATATCTAAGGGGGTATATTATAATATCCTCACTTTAAGCCGCAGCCTCATAGCCTACTACGTAACGTGCAGTATTATATAAGCTGCACATATAGATATTAACCCGCGATGCGGGTAACCCTTCCGAATAGTTACTTCTACAATACACCTTCATTCCTGATGACCTGCGCGCTCGTAACTCGCAAGAGATAGTAAAGCTCTTAGTTAGGGCGCTTATTTATATAACTATATTGAGGATACTTCGTAGCTTAAATCCGAGTATAACCTCGTTTAGCAATCGTCCGATTATAGCAGATAGGGAGTTATTAAGATTATACTATAGGGCAGGTAATATATCGGTCTATAGTATATTAGGGGATTTAGATATATAGAACTATATTGCGATTTCAATAGTCTAGTTTATTCTTTCGCTTTACCTATCTATCTAGGGGTAGTATGCTATTAAGAGGAGGAGCCTGATATAAAGGGTATCGAATATTATATACTATATTATAGAGATAAACTTAGGATCCTAGTTATTAATAATATAACGTGGAATTCCCTAGTCTAAGAGGAAAAATGCATAGAGTAGGACTATTAGGTATTCTTTTGCTCTATAGGTCGAATATCTTGCGAGAAGGATTATTTTCTTTGAGAATTTATATATTACTATTACTAATATATCTAACTCCGGGAAACCTAGCAGGGCGTAGGGACTTCCGTGGGATAGCACCTTAGGTATATTAGTAATAAAGTCTATAGTAATAGTATTATAAGGGATATCTATAACGGGGATAGGTTATAGCTATCCTAGTAGCCTTTAGCAGTCGATTTAGTTCTCTTTATACTAGTTATAGTAGGCGATATATCGTTATATAAGTAACTTCTTATTATAAAACTAAAAAGTCGATATTTCTGCTATTATATAGTCCGCGCTAAAGTAGTATTTTTTATTATAACTAAGGCGGAGAATTGCAGGTATTGACTTATGCGGGATATAGAGTCTCTAGGTGCTATTAGTAGCTATATAAAGGATAAGCCCTTCTAGCAATAGACTCTAAGGAGTTATTTAATAGCATTTTAGGGCTCTCCTAGCAGCTCTAGCACTATTTTCCTTAGTAGTAGCGTTAAATAGTAATTATTATTTACCTAGTTCCTTCTGCTAGGATCGGAGTTATTTGAGAATTTTGCTATACCTCGTGTTATTAGTATAATTATCTATAATCTTAGCGATAAAGTCCTCTGAAATACTTATAGTTATCTCCCCTATTGCTCTATAGGCTTATAACTTCTTAGCTAACTAGTTAACTATGCTTATAAATCCTATATCGTCGTTATTATTATCGCTATAGGTTATTTCCGCAAGAACGTTACTATCCTCAAACCTATTAGCTTATCCTAAGGCTATAAGTAATAGCAGGCGCGAGAGGGCGTTAGAGATAACGTTAAGCTTCCCTAGTATATAGGTAATATTAAGGTTAAATTGCAATAGGTAGTTTATAGCGCTCGCGAGCTGCAGGTTAGCCTTATTAAGGTCTATAGTCCGTAGCGAGGTATATATAGGTGTTGGAAGCCCAGTCGGCGGTTCGTCGCCGACCCAACTAGCGCCACGTCGGGCCGATAGGACCCACCTATTGCGCCGATTCGACCAATAGGAAGGCCAGGACCCTATACGCAAGGACTACCTATATAACCGTTATAACTACTAAACCCACGATAGTTAGATATTATGAATAACTATAGTATTACGGAAGAACCCTATCTTTCTAGTACTATTACCTGCGTAGGATAGTTATCCGATACTAATTAGTAGTTAACTTAACTATTATAACTACTCGAGTTACTGCAGATTAGCAAGGTTTATTACTACCTATATTAGAAGAGACGTCTCTGCTATTAATATTACTGCTACTAGTAGAGGGATTGAAACGACTGTTACGGGCTACTATAATAACTATCTAATAACATCTAGGCTGCTTTGCGCCTATATATAACGACCTCGATGCGAAAAGCTATAATATCGCGAAAAATAACGCATACTCTAGGGGGGGGGGGGGGGGGGGGGGGGGGGGGGG
>JAOQIF010000973.1:0-32374 GCA_026260285.1 Colletotrichum sansevieriae
GAAAAGCTACGATATCGCGAAAATAACGCATACTATACCCCCCCCCCCCCCCCCCTTCTACTACTCTATTCACGATAGCTACCCCAACTGCTGAGCCGGGTAGCAACCCCCCTCCTCCTCCTCCTACTACCTACGATAGATCTATCTAAGGATCTATCCCTAGCGATATCCCTATCCCCACCTAGCTTAAGGGCATCGTCCAGCCCGACCTATAGGGCAAGGTCTTCGAGATTAACGAGGAAAGTAATAATATTCCTAATATATCTATTAAATAGGCAAATATATAGATAGGCTATTAACTTGAGGTCTATAAGATCGATAAGAACACCAGCTGAGCCTTCTAGCGCGAGTTCTTATATAACTTTATCAGCTAGACTACTAAACTATTTAGCAAAACTAACTAGAAGCTTAGGAAGGCCCTCAAAAACTACGTTATTAGCTATAGAGTATAGGTTAACCTAGCAGCTAGAATAATCTCTATTAGGCTCGTTAAGGCTATAACTAGACCGAAGTTCTACTACTAGAGCTAAGCCTAGTTAGATGCCTATATAGACGACTTCCCACGATACCTTGCTAATAACCTAACGTTTATTCATAAGATATTAATACTAGTTATGCTTATACGCCTGCCCTATCTCACGAGACCCGATAAGAACCTCGCCCAAGCTAGCAATGCCCACGACTTCCGCGCTGAACTAAGAACCCCGCAGCTATAGGCCCCTCCTACGACAGCGCTAGTGAAAACCACGCCTACTAGCGGAGACGGCGCAGTTAATAACAACTGGGATATGGGCTATAATAGCCTCCTAGCCACGCTAAAGCAGTTGATAGATCTAGCTAAGCTCTATGCTGATGATATAAAGTATAGCGGCGCTAAATATAACGTATTAGAGGCGAAATTAACCATCTTTCGGGACATCTGCGAGAAGGTCGGGATCCAGCAATCGCAGGCAGCTAGCGCCCTCCCCCTTATACTAAAAGGCTAAGCCTGCAATTACTATTTCAACCGACTTAGTAGCGCCTAGTTAAGCCTCCTAGCTATAGTTAAAAAACTCTGCAACTACTTCGAATCCTATAATACCCGCTAGGCCTACCTAATAGAATAGCGCTAGGCTACGTTAGCCCAGGTTATCTATAATAACCCCTCTAAAACGAGGATAGAATGCTTAGAGATCCTCGTTAACTATATAACTAAGGTCTAACGAGCCTTACTGCTAGCCTACTACTCCGATCTCATCCTATAGGACTATATTATCAATACCTGCTAAGGGGTCGAAGAATGCTATTTTTACCTCTTTAACCCTACCGAGTTAATAGAAGGGGTCCTTAGCTAGTTACGTTTAGCGATCTTAATAACAACCCGGCCTATGATGCAATATATCGCTAAAAACAACGATAGGACTAGGGTCTATTAGACCGACTATACCTACTATAGCAACGGCCGAAAGAATTGCTTTAGACCCCGTATGGTTAGCAATAGCCTTAATAACGTAGCAAGAGCTAAAAAGTGCTACGTTTATAGCAAACCCGGCTATTAGTTAATAAAACATACTAATAACAATCGCTATAAAGCCTACAGCAAGTTCAAGAACAGCTAATACGTCCAAAATAACGCTAACCCCGCTGAATATCACTAGTTTTTAGCGTAGTATAAGGGTATCGAAGACCTCGCAGCTACTACAGCCAACTCCTCTGTTATTAACGACCCTATTACCCTCTTTTACTAGTCGTTATCTATCAACGACGACGATAGTAACGAGGTTAATAGCACCGACGACGAGGTCTTCCTCACTACTACCTATTTTAGCTAACCCACCGCGGTTAATAGTAGTAATATGATAACCCGCTTAGCCGACTAATCAACCCTCTACGCGATTAACTGCGTTAAACCCTATTATAACGCGTTAGTCGATAAAAATAATAATCCCGTTATAATATATATTACTAACTATTATTCGTTAACTATATTCAGAGGGATTATCCCCGACTCTAGCGCAGCCCGATATTTAACCGGGGGTCACCCGCAGTTCCTAGCCCTATAAAAGAGGGTTAACTGCTAACTTAACCCCTCTATAGCCAGGGCAGCCTCGATCCGCTTTAGTAGCGCTGACCCTATCAAATCCCTTGGAATAACGGTTATTATAACTCCCTTTAGCGACGTGACCTTCTATATAATGCTAATGAATACCCCCTTCTTATTATCCCTTTATAATATAGACCGACTTAGCATAAGATTCGATAATATCACTAACTAACTCATTCGTAACAACCTCACGACCCCGGTTATATAACTATGGGGCTACCTATAGTTTATAACTAACCCGGAAGAAGCTATCGTGAGTTGTAACCTCACTAACGTCAAATTACGCTATATCTACCGTCGTTTTAGCTACCTATCTATCTAACGACTCCACAAAGTCCTCTAGCGCGCTAGCTACCCCGTTAATATTAACGTTATCGATAAGCTAACGAAGTTTTGCTACTACTACTAACTCCATAGCAGCAGCCCCTATTAGTTTAAGTTTATAATAAAAGATAACTGCAATTTCAACTACGAGGTCGTTATTAATATTATATATCTCGACGGCAACCGCCTTGCCCTCTATATTATTAATACGGCTACTACGTTTAACGCAGCATGCTTTATGAAGAATATATCTGCTAAAACTATATAGTAGACCCTTCGGCTCTGCTAGATCGATGTATACCAGGGCCTACCCGACTGGATAGTTACTAATACTAGTACCTTATTTCGATCCGCTAAATTTCGCTAATCTGCGCGAAAGATGGCGATCTCTATAAAAGAGGTCTTAGTTAAGGCTTATAATAGCATCGGGAAGGTCGAATAATACTATAAGCTATTATACTAGGCCTATGAGATTATCCAGGCGGAAGATCCCTCTGCTAACCCCGATATCGCCCTCTAAATAGCTATAAAAGCTATTAATAACGTTACTAGGCCTAATAGCCTAGTACTAACCCTGCTAGTATTTAGAGCCTACTCGCGCCTAATAGATAATTTAGCGCCCTCGCTATTAATTATGCAACACGCCTAAGCTATATAAAAGGCTACCGATAAGATCTGCCGACTCTATGCTAGTTATTAGGTTAACGAGGCTATTATAGCCCGAAATAGCCCTATAACCGAGCCCACGTTAAGCCTACCTCTCCAGTCGGAGGTTAGAATATAGCATAAAAAAGACGGCTAGAAGGGCCCTTACTAGCTTATCTCTAACGATAGCTATGAATATATAGTTTAACTGCCTAATAGGCTGAAATCCTTCCGGTCGACTATTATTAAACCTTACTACTAGTTAACTAACCTGCTAATAGAACCCAATAGTAATAACGATAGGATCGCAAACCCCTATAGGGCAACTAAGGGAGCCTATGATATGATCGTTATTACTAATAGCGAAGGCCCCACCCTACTATAGCGCCGAGGCTAGCCCTGCTGCAACCCGGCGCTAGGTCCGATGTTAACTATACTCCTCGCTAAAATAGATATTACTACTACTAATAAGACCTTCCTATCTGCTAAAGAGCAATCTAACTACGACCTCGCTATTAAGTTATATAATAATAGCGTGATTATAACCCCTAGAGAGCCTTTTGAGTAGTCGACCCGATAAGAGATCGAATCCCTTATCGAACGAGGCGTATTTAACTTTATTAGGTATAACCCTACCCGCTATAATAGGATCCGGATTTTCCGCTCCTATATCGTTAACGAGGTTAAGGGTAAGATAACCTAGCCCTATAAGAAGTCGAGACTCGTTATTCAGGGCTATACTAATAATAGCAAAGAGGCTATTTTAACCCAGGCCCCTATGATCCAAAGAGCTAGTTAATAACTAATCCTTATAATCGCCCCGTTGTTATTAGCTAATAGCAAAACCCTTTAGATCTACGATATCACCTAAGCCTACGTCCAGTCTGCTACCTATCTCGCTCGCCCTATCCTCGCTAAAATCCCCGCTTAAATATAGTATAAATACCCTAACGATACTATTATAGAGGTCGTAAAACCCCTCTATAGCATCGCTAAGGCTAGCACCTATTAGTAGGCTATATATAGCTGCTACTATAAAGAGAGGCTTGAGATAGAGACTTCGTCGTTTAACCCCTGCCTGCTTATATTAATAAAAAATAACCTATCTTTCGCTATTATAGGTATGCAAACTAATAATACGTTAGGCCTATCAAATAACGCTTTTTCCGCCCTTGAGGAGACTGAATTAACTAAAGCTAGCTTTTTAGCTAAACCTAAGCAGATCCTCGCTATTAATAACCCCCTCATATTTAATAGTAGGATCGTAACAATTGATAATAGTAATACCCTTACCCTTCGCCAAAAGGACCAAGGGCTTAAGCTACGCCCTATCGACCCCTCTGCTAACGAAGCTATCCGAAAGCAGCAATATGTTAAATAACGCGCCCGCAGCGCATATATCGCATTAATTTGCTAACCTAAGGCCTATTTCAACCTATCTATCGCTATATAATAGCAAAACCCTATAGTTAATAACGTTAGAATCCTCAACTAGCAAATACTCTAGTAGTTGCAATCCCTCGATAGAGGCCTCAGTTTCATCCCGCTTAACCTCGCTACTATAAAACTATTTATTTTTATCAATAGATCTTTTGCTAATAACGACGACCTCTCGTTATAACTAGGTTTTATTATTATACTAGCTAATAAGACTAATAATAATGAGGTTATTAATACGTTCGAAATTAATAATAACGTCGTCTACTATAGCTTAACGAAGTTAAAACGCGTTACCCATAGTATACTAGCCTCGGAGATCTATAGCATAGTTGCTAGCGTCGATATAGCCTATGCGATCGCAATAACCCTCTAAAAGGTCTCTAATCGACTAGATCTACTATCGATATTAACTATTATTTATACCGACTCGTATTTGCTATACGAGTACCTCGTTAAGCTAGGTATAACGAAAGAAAAGCGCCTTATGATCGATATAATAGCGCTATAGTAGTCGTACGAGCGCTATGAGATCGCGGAGATCCGCTAGATCCACGGTAATAATAACCTAGCTAATAGACTTATAAAGTTAACGCCGAATAAAGCCCTCTAATAGCTTATTAATAATAACAAGGCGACGATACGGATAGAGGGGTAGGTCGTTCGATAGTAGCCGGGGATATATAGCATATCAGGGGATAATAATAAGACGTATAAAAACTGCAGTTATTAGGCTATTTAAGCCCCTTTTATAAGTAGTACTATTTAGTAGTTATCTCGATGAATATGGGCTATTATAGGGTAGGCACCGGTAGTAATAAAAGACTGCTAGTATTAGAAGCCTAGTTAGCAGTTCGTCGCCGACCCAACTAGCGCCACGTCGGGCCGATCAGACCCACCTATTGCGCCGATTCAACCAATAGGAGGGCCAGGACCCTATATATAAGGACTGCCCATATGGCCATCGTAACCACCAAACCTATGATAGATAGATATCACGAATAACTACAGTATTACGGAAGAACCCTATCTTTCTGGTACGATTACCTGCGCAGGATAGTTATTCCGACAGAAGTATTATAAGATAGGGAGGTTCTATAAAGTCTCGATAAAGGGCTTAGATAATATGAAAATAGTTATTAAATAATATAGTATAATAAGGAGGGAAAAGAACTAACCCTAGGGCGGGAAAAAGCTATTATTTTATAAATAGCTAAAGAGACCTCGCCGAACTATTATAAAAGCAGATACGACTTCGGATAGCAAAGAATAGTAGTTACTCACTATAATAGGTACTACCTACCGGGAGATAGACGTAGTAAATTAGTAATAATAGTCGCTATCCGACCTACCTAATAGCCTCGTGATACGCCTATTTAGAAGGGGGATAATAGGATAGAAAAACGAAGTTATTATAAGGGCATAGTATAAGAAGGTACTCGCTAGATAAAGAGCGAATAACGGGAGAACTAAAACGAAGCTACTATTAGGATAACCGCCCTCTTTTAAAAGGAAATAATAGAATAAAAAACGAAGTTATTATAAGGGCATAGTATAAGAAGGTGCTCACCGGATAAAGAGCGAATAATAGGAGAATTAAAACGAAGCTACTATTAGGATAACTACCCTCTTTTAAAAGGAAAATAATAGGATAAAAAACGAAGTTATTATAAGGGTATAGTATAAGAAGGTGCTCGCTAGATAAAGAGCGAATAATAGGAGAATAAAAACGAGGTTATTATAAGGATAACTACCCTTATTCGAAAGGAAACGATAGGATCCCTTTAGAACAGCCCGGATAGAGAGCATAAAAGGGCTTAAAAGGAGAGGAACTATAAGGAACGGGGCTATAGGCCTAGCTATTATATCTATAACTCCAAGGGCTCTACTATCCTCTAGCGAATATTTAGTAAATAGATACCGCGCTAGATAATAGCAGCAATAAGTAAAGGGCTGGGGCCCACCCCGGGCGGCTGAGAAAGATAATAATAGAGGGCCGACCTGCAACACCCGGTCTTATAGTAGGGATTACTATAATTAGAAGGGGGATAATTATAAGGGACTAGATACCCTAACTAGAGAAGCTAGAGACGCTTCGGCTACTATAGGCTAAAGGGAGGAGAGGCCTATAGGTCTAGGGTATAGAACCCTTATAGCGAAGACTTAGCGAATACTCGCTAAAGGCTAGAAATGAGGGATCTTAGAGGAAGCAAGCAAAAGTAGCGTAGTAATATGGACCCTACCTTTTGGGTGCTTCTGCTATTAGTTTGACCTAACCGTGGCTCTTAGCCCCTCGATACCTTTACACTTTATCTAGCCCTCTAGCTTAAGCTGCCTATTAGTTATAGCTCTGGACGTCTAGCCCATTAGCCCGTCCGGTCTATAGGAAGGGGTCTTATATTCCCTATTTTCCTATATATACTTATTATCTATATAGCGAGCATATAGCATAGGTAGCCTATTCTCTTCAGGGCCCCTAGCCTCGTTTAAAATATAGCCTCATACCTCCCCTTATTAGCTCGTATTATCCTCTAATCGCTTACTAGGGTTAGCTTCCTTATATAGGTCCGCATAGGCTATTTCGCTCCGCTCTTAGCGAATATTAGGTATAGGTTCTTTAGCCTAATTAATAAGCGTTACTTAGGTATATAGTATTATTATTATTACTAACTTTCTTAAAGCAGGGTAGAAGCAAAAGAATTATAAAGGTATCGAGGGGCTAAGAGCTATAGTTAGGTTAAACTAATAGTAGAAGTATCTAAAGGGTAAGATTAGTATTATTATACTACTTTTACTTGCTTCTTCTAAGATTCTTTATTTCTAGCCTTTAGTAAGTATTCGCTAGGTCTTCGCTATAAGGGTTCTATACCCTAGACCTATAGGCCTCTCTATCCCTTCAGCCTATATTAGCTAAGGCGTCTCCAGCTTCTCTAGTCTAGGTATCTAGTCCCTTATACTATAGTAAGATTAATATAGCTCTTACTAACCTTAGCTAAAAAGATATACCTTTTATATAGGAAGAACTATAGCAAATAGCATTCTAAAAAAATCAAAGACCTTATTATAAGTAAACTAGTCTTAATTATTCTAGATCCTACTAAATAGTTTAAAGAAGAACTAGGTTCCTCGGATTACACCCTAGGAGTATAACTATTATAACGAGACTTAGAAGGATAACTATACCTATGCACCTTCTTCTCTTATAAACTCCACGGACCTGAATTAAACTATTAGATCTATAATAAAGAGCTTATAATAATTATTAAAGCTTTTAAAGAATAGAGACTAGAACTCTTAGGAATAATCTATAAAGTACTTATATATTCTAATTATAAGAACCTATTATACTTTATAATCTCGAAAGTATTAAATAAATAATAAATCTAATACTTAGAATTCTTATCTAAATTTAACTTTAAGATTATCTACTAAAAGGAATTAGATAATAGCAGAGCTAACGCTCTTAGCTAATAACTAGACTATAATATCCTAGTACTAGAAGAGATCTAGGTGATTCTCAAAGGAAATAATAATAGAGACCTAGTACTAGTAATTAAACTCTTAATAATAGCTAGATAATTTAGTGCTAGCCTGCCTAGCAAACTAGATAATAAAGTAATTATAGAGTTCTATGTTCGCCCGATATATAGTTATCAAGGAATTATAAAAACCTAGAAATAACTATAATAATAATATAGAGAAAAGGTTATAAGAGAATATATAACAAAAGCAATAAAGAACTATAAGGTCTGCCTAAAAAGCAAACCCGCTCGGTACTAGCTAAATAGATGCTATAACCTTTGCCTATGCTATAAATAGCCTAGTAATCTATATCCCTCGACTTTATTATTAAACTACTAAAATCTCGAGAACCCCTTATAGGAGTATAGTTTAATAGCGTTCTTATTATTATAAACCGACTCACGAAGTATGCCTACTTTATCCTATATAAAGAAGCAAGCAACGCTAAAGAATACGCCTATACCTTCCTTAAATATATTATTACTAATTATAATATACCTAAAGAAATTATATTAGATAGAGATAAGATCTCTATATTAAAGTTTTAGAAATTAATTATAGTATAACTTAGTACTAAATAATTAATATCTACTATATTCTACCTATAGACTAATAGATAAATAGAACGAATTAACTAAGTCCTCGAAACCTACCTCTGCGCTTATATTAATTATAACTAAGATAATTAGGTTATATTGCTTCTAATTGCCTAATTTGCTTATAATAGTATAATCGGAGAAAGTACTAAGGAATCCCCCTTCTACCTTAACTATAGATTTAAGCTAACTACCTATAGAGAACCCTAAGCAGGCCTAGCTATAGTAAAAGCTACCGCCTTAGTATAATAAATTAAGGAAATCTAAGATAATATATATAAAGAACTTAAATTTATATAATAACAAATAATAGGATTTAGTAATTAATAAAGGATTAAGAGATTAACCTTAAAAGAGGGAAATAGCACCTATTTTATATAGCAGAATATTAAAATAAAACGACTAAGCAATACACTTAATTATAAAAAACTCAGACCTTTTAAAATCTGACGAGTTATTTCGCTAGTTAACTACGAACTCGAACTACTAGAAACTATAAAATGCTATCTAATATTCCACGTTTTACTACTTAAACTAGCCCTATAAGGATTATATATAAACAATCTTATTATTATAGAAGATAATAAACTAGAATATAAAGTCGAATGAATTATTAACTATCTAAAAGAACTAGAAGGATACTAATACCTTATTAAGTAGAAAGGATATAGATATAAAGATAATATATAGGAACCCGCCGAAAATATCACTAATATAACAGAAGAACTCGCAATCTACTAGCAGTAGTATTAAGAATGAGATATAATACCTATAACTATTACACTAGTTATACTAGCTACCCTCCCGAGTATAGCTAGTTACTAGCAGATTAGATATCTATATAAGCATATTAGACTACTAATAGAAGCAGACCGACTAAGATAAGGAAAACTATTTATTTAATTAGAAATACCTATAGAAAACTACAACCCCTCTAATAAGAAATTCGGAATACTAGGATTCTAATCTAGGATTGCTTTAAAATCTAATATATTAAAACTACCTATAGACTAAACCTCTAATATAGGAGATACTACTAGCTCCTCTTCTATAACCTCCTAACCTTTTTAAAATAATATTCTTTTCTATTTATATAAATAATCTAACTGCGCTATAGACTTATCTAACTTAGCCTATATAGTATATAAAGCAGTAGCCTTCTTTCTTAATACCTCCTCTTTAGCTACCTTAGCGTCCTCTAGATAAATAGCTTTATTAAGCAAACGATTAATTATAACGAACTTAGCAGGATATATTAATAAAGATACTAGGGAACCCACGAGTATAGATAGTATCTGCTGTTATATTATAAGACTGCTCTAGATAAGTATACTCGCTATAAACTTCACTACTAGGGAGAAGCTTATAACGCTTCACTGAAGAATAATAATAAGAGCAGGGCATATTAATAATAAAACCGAACTTAGTAACATATAATATATAATTATAATAACGAAGAGTAGATATAGCACTCGATTTCGATTTCTAAATATAACTTAATATAGTATTAGTATTATACATAGAATCAGGAAGCATAATTAATAGATCCCTAACCTAGGACTAACGACCTACTTATATTAGGTCTTAAGGATAAGACCTTCAGAGATAGGACCTAATATTATAACCTATAAATAAGGATAATAGCTAAACGACCTACTTAGGCGTCGGGCAGCTAGGATAGGATATTTATACTATAGAATCACGGGACCTATGGGGACTTACTTAGGAATAGAAGAACTATAATATAAGTTATATAATAATAAGATAAAGAGATAATTAATAGAGCATAGGAAGGAACGCTTAGTAATTAGTTAGTAAGACTAACTAATTATAATTACCTATATACCTAGGTAATTACTCTAAAAGTAGATAAAGGAAACTATTTAGGACTTATATATAATATAACCCTAAGCCTAGCTTATAGTTAGACTTCTATAGCTCTTTAGTAATTAACTTAGTATTTATCCTCAGGATAATCTCAGCTTACCTTTACTATAAATCACTTATTAAGTCTAAGACTAATCACCTTAGCTTCTAAAGACCCGATCTACTATAGCCTACGACCTACGACTATAACTATAACCCCCTATACTATTATAGTATATCAATCCCTAGCTTCTATTAGCAGACCCTACTATTAGATAGCTAACCGTAATACTATTATGGAGCGGATATAAAGGTAGTGGAGAGAGTCATCTAGACTTTGCTAATATACTAGTATATATAGAAGAATGCGATATTCCATGCTAATAGCTTTATAACTTTAGATAGTATAAGCAGGTATTAGCTTACTAGCTTCGAATCTTCTAGAAAGTTTCGGGCTAAAAATAATACCGCTCCTATATACCTATCCTATTCTCCTATAGACGCTACATTAGGCAAGGACTAATTCAGGTGCCCTTCCTTAATTAGGAAGGGGGCTAACTTTGCTAACTTTCCTAACGTAGTAATATATACTAAATCCTAAGACTACTAAATCGGGTTAACGCTAGTTAAGAAGATTATATTAACTAAATTGAGGCTTAGCTAAAGCTAAGGTTTTACCTTCGATATATTAGTCTATCGTTTGCTACTTTATCTAAGCGAGCCTACTATAATAACTATTATATATAGGAACTACAATAGCATATCCTTAGTATGCAGAGAATTATATAATAAAACTTATCCTTCCTTTGCCTTAGAACCTATACCTTATAGTATATATAACTAAATATTTAGAGGCATAGCAGGATTATCTCTATTGCTAACCGGGGCTAGTAATAATTAACTATATTAGTTATTCTTCTATACTCCTATAAGTTTAAAACTATCTACTATGCCCCCTCTTTCTATAGAAGCTCTATTATTCTAATTATGCCTAGCTTATATCTATTCTAATATAAATACCTAAAATCTATTAATATCCCGAGCTCAAACTTCCATAGATATTATTATATATACTGCTAGATATAACTTAGCTATTCGCCCTTCCTATATTATTTCTCATCCCCTCCCTCTAACTCCTCCCTATATCTCTATTATAGATATCTTTTTCCCTAGCTTTACTAATATCATAGCAGCTCTCTATTAGCTTCTCAGCGGAAATTTAGATAGCTATGCTAGCTTATTATGCATCTATAGGCTAGTAGTAGTTTATAGCAAGTTTATATACAGGACTATTAGAGGCTTCGTAGATACTTACTTCAGTTAGTAGTTCTTTTCTAATATAGTATTAATATCTCGCAGCTTTAAAGACTAATATCTATAATCCTAATAAGGTATATAATATGCTCGAATACTAGATCTCTGCTTAGAACTTTACTAAGAACGCCTACTTATCCCTTGCTAGTATAGAAAGCAGGTAGGGATAAGCACTAATCTATACTACTTATAACCTCATAGCTAAAAAGCCCCTTCGATTTACGCCTTAGAGAGAGTAACTATTATTCTAGTATAAGGGGCGCCTTCTCACTCTATAATATATATAGAACGAATTAGCCTTCTTCCTATAAAAAACTATAATAGTTTCTTATATCGGGTAGTCTTTATAGATCCTTCGAGACTTTATAAATAAGTATTACTTTAAATACTCGAGACTTTTAAATAATAAAACCTCAATCTTCAAGCACTATAATAGTAGCTAGAAGAGAACTATTACCCGAGATATTAGACCGATCAAGACTATTATTATAAATAAGTAGATAAAAAGAATACTTCTCAAGGATATTAGCTCTTTCCTTAATCCTATAGCGCGGTTATAGTATGCTAACTGCGGGATTCTATATTAACGAGGGTATCTATTATATAGCTACCCTGAGACTAGTAAGTTAAGCCTCAGTATATCTATTACTAGTTATTTCAAGCTAGATATCTATATTCTCATCCTTGCTAGTATTAATAATAGTAGACTTAGTACTTTATTCTCTAAGCTTCCCTAGTGTTATATCGTTCTGCTTGAGGATATTAACGCAATAGGTATAATATAGTCTTAAGAAGCTAACGCTGAGGAGTCTAACTCGGGATTAGAAGTATCTCAAAGTTTACTAAAGCTATATAGAACTCTCTCCCTATCTAGACTTCTTAATATCCTTAATAGCATAGCCTCCTAGGAGGGATATATCCTTATTATAATAACTAATTATAGGGAGCATCTAGATAAGGCCCTGATATAGCCTAGTTATATTAATAAGGAAATTAAGTTCTAACTTGCTAATACTAAGGTAGTTAGAAAGCTATTCTATACTATTTTTAAGTAGTTAGAGGAGGAGGTACCTAATACGAAGTATTAAGAAAAGAGGACCGAGGAAGTTTAGTAGCTAGCTATATAGTTTGCAGATATTATACTAGAGCTAGAGTTTAGCCCTGCTAATATTCTTTTATTCCTCCTTATAAATAGGGACTCTCTATTAAGCGTTTTAACTAATATAAAAAGATAGGTATTAGAGATAAGAAAGGTTAGAACTCTGAGAAGGGGTAATTCTTAGGTTTATAATAACTAAATTTAGGCGATATATATGCTTTTGCTGCGTAAGGGCTCTTAATAGCTACCCACAGACCCGAATACTTAGTAAAGTTAATTACCGAGGGAGTTATACTAGGTATAGAATTATTAATACTAAATAGAGAAGTAGGCCGATCCTTAACTATTGCTCGATAGGAAGGTCTTAGTAGGGGTAACCTCTTGCGTCTTTTAATATACTACGAATTTATTCTGCATGCTATACCTTCAGGAGTAGAGAGGTAGCGACTAGGGGTTAGGGGCATACCTATCTAAAGTATATAAGCTCCCTCTTAATCCTTTTTATATTTTCCTTCCTTATTCTTATCTATTAGTATTTTCTATAATAAATCGATCGACTATTTAACTAGTAGGCTTAATAAATAGCCTCCTATAATTATCCTTATTATCTACTTCCTAAAGTTAATTAATTGCTTTTAGCTACCTCTATATAGAATACCTATATTCTATATCCTACTAAACGACTATATCTATCTATAGAGCATCGCAAGCTTATTCAAGTCTATACCTAAGATTATTACTATTACTAGCATAGGTATTAGTATAAATATAAGCATTCCTATAAGTTTTACCGCTTCTTTTGCTACCTATCTCACCTTAAATATAGGACTTTCGATCGAAAAAAGGTTTTTACTCCCTTCGCTTTTACCCTCGCTACTAATTTCAATTTATTAGTTCTTTCCGATCTAGAAAGGAGGCCTCTCTTCTATAAACTTATAACTAAGATATCCTAAATAGCTAACTACGCTAGTCTAATAAGAACGCACTGCTTTATCTATAACCTATAGAATACTAGCAGACTAATTCGAGACTATAACCAAAATATCAACTGCCTTAAGGATAAGGTTAACCTCTCTACTAATCTTTAGGAAGGACCTAAGAGTTAACCTCGTTTCCTAAGGAGGTATTAGCAGGGATATAGTTATAACTACTAAGCTAGTAGATACCTAAGATACTTAGAGAACGCCCGTAGGGTTAAGTATATTCTCCTCTATAGATCTTATTGCTATTTATAATACTTTTACTATTCTAAGGCCTATAGATAGGATAAGGATAGTCGAGATAAGAAGACTTTATCTAGATAGGAGCCCCTTTACCCTAGCTATACTAAGGTATCTAAGATTAGGAGTAGTATTAGGAAAGCGCGCAACTGCGCTTAGAATACTTCGGCCTGATATTATAGTATATAACAAAGAAGACTTATAGGCTGAGTTAATTAATGCTATAAAATAATATAACCTATCCTAACGCCCTAATATCCTTCTCACTTTAGGCACTAGCTTTAACTATAATAGATAGAATTAAGTTTCTAGTTAAATAAACCTAGCTAAAAGCTAAGCGAATTATCCTTATTATACTTAATAAGAAGCTTGCTAAGCTTTTCAAAGTAAAGCATTCAGAATAATCGATTGAGGACTACTCTACGAGCATGCTACCTAATAGCCCTAAGTTATCGCTTATTCACCTATATAGGTATAAGCTAATTCGGACTACCCTAGCATGGAAATTTGATCAAGGGAGTAGAACTATTTGAGAAAGTATATGCATTAGGCATTTACGATCTAAGTTAATTATTAGGTATTAATTGCCTAGGATAAACTCCAAAGTAATAATATAATAAATCTAAAATAGGTTATTAAGCGATAGAATAAGATAGGTAGCGAGAGGTAAGATAATTATATATATATTAAATTAGGGATTCTATAGGAATGTACTAGACTATTTCACTAGATATTAGATTCTAGGTTTATAGCTAGTTATACTATCTTATTAATACTCCTGGCTGCTATATATCGCTCAGGACTAGCTGAGTTTATTAGACTTCTACTCGAGATTTCTAATAATTTATTTATCCGCTCTGCTCTTCTATATTAGTTTACCTTATATTCCCTCCGAGCTTAAACTACTATAGCATTTAAGCTATAGATTAGTAGCTGATTTTCAGATAGAGTAGAGCAGACGCCCTAAATAATATAAGCTTAGTCTAACTATTCTAAAGGGTAGCTAGAACCCTACGACTAAGGTTAAAAAGCAATATTATATTCGCTAGGGTCTAGTTATAAGATAGGGCGCTTACGAGTATTATTAAACGTAGGCTAGTTATTACAACCTATAAGCAAGGATAATAGCTAAATAAACTACTTGGGCGTCGGGTGGCTAGGATAGGATATTTATACTATAGGATTACGGGAATAATGGGAACTTACTCGGGAATAGAAGAATTATAATATAAGTTATATAATAATAAGGTAAGGAGATAATTAGTAGAGCATAGAAAGGAACGCTTAGTAATTAATTAGCAAGACTAACTAATTGCAATTACCTATATACCTAGGTAATCACCTAGGAGTAGATAAAGGATATTATTTAGACTTATATATAATATAACCTAGAGCCTAGCTTATAGTTAGACTTCTATAGCTCTTTAGCAATTAACTTAGTATTTATCCTCAGGATACTCTTAGCTTACCTTTACTATAAATCACTTATTAAATCTAAGACTAATCACCTTAGCCTCTAAAGACCCGATCTACTATAGCCTATAACCTATAATAACGATTACGACCCCGTATACTATTATAATATATTAACCCCTAGCTTCTATTAGCAGATCCTACTATTAGATAGCTAACTATAATACTTTAATTACTCCTATTTAGTAAGTTAACTATTAATACCTACTAAATAGTATAGATAAGATATCTTCCCGTACTTCTGCTAAGTTACCTACCCCGGGCTCCTCTACTAGATAGATAACCTATAACCTAGCCTAGGAACTCGAGGACTATAAGATAAAGGAAGACTCGGAAGAAGATAATAATAATAAAGAACTCAAACGATAGCTAGTAAAGGCTAATAGCAATATTAAATAAATATAAGGCATATTAAATAAAAGCGCCTAAGCTATTAATAAACTCTAGAAAGCCTTCTAGTAAGTTACCTAATAAGCAGCTAAGCTCGAGAGGGAGAACTAGACCCTTTAAGCTACTACTAATATCGTTACTATACCCCTCTATAGGGGATAATAGAAACTTAAGCTTAGTATACCTATTACTTATAATAGAACCCCTAGAACCTTTAAAGGATTTCTAATCTAGGTTAAGAATTATTAGAACTTTTACTATAGAGATTTTACTAATAAAACCGAGAAGGTAGTATAAATAGCTACCTACCTTAGAGGAAAAGCCCTCTAATAGTTCGAACTTATCTAAGAAGAATACCTTAAATACGAGACCCTTAATAAATATACTATAGAAACCTACGATATCTATACTAATTTCTAAGGGTTCGAGGATATACTTTATTCACTCTTCTAGAACCCTAATAAGAAATAATAAGCTAAGAGAGACCTCTTATAACTTCGATAAACTAAGTCTACTAAGAACTATTCTGCTAACTTTAGATAACTTAGTATCTAACTCGACCTTACTAAAGAAACTAAGATCTTTATATTCTATTAAGGACTTAAGGATGAAGTTAAGGATAAAATTATTAAGGTTAACCGACCTAATAACTTCCTCTAGTATGCTGAACTTACTATTAAGATCTATAACTAACTCTTCGAATAATAGAAAGAACGAGGCGATAAACGATAGAACCCTAACTTAGGATATAAGTACTAATAGTAACCCTAGCATAAGTTTAATAATTAGCGAAACGATAATAGACCTCGCAACTACTAGAGCAACACCTGATAGAGCACTACCTATAGATAATATAGTAGACCTATAGATCTCAGCATAATAACTAAGCCTAACGATAAAAAACCCTAGAACCCTAAGTGCTATAACTATAATAAGCAAGGATATATCGATAAGGACTACAAATAACCTAAGGAGCTTCTATAGAAGCTAGTAGTCAAAAGACCGTAATAAGTAAATATAATCTCAAAAGCCCCCTATATATCCTTATTATAGACTAGATGCTATAACGATAATTGCTAAATCCACCTTGAAGATAAAGAAATATCATGATACTATCCTCGAGATAGTAATTCCGGATAATCTAGGTATAATATAATAACTAAAACCCTAGTAATAATATATACTAGTAATAGTAAGATCATAAGAAAACCTACCGAATACCTTAATGAGATGCTACGGACCTAACGCTTAGAACCGCCTAATATTCCTTTAATATTATAGCAGACCTGCAGATAAGAACTTAAAGATAATAATAAACAAAAGCTCGCATGCTTATAGCTAGCTAAGCTTGCCTACTTAGAATATATCTAGGATAAACCTTATAACCTAATATAGGAGAGATAGCTTAGCGCTATGCTCTTATATATAGAACGATAAAAATACGCATATAGAAACCCCGCTAGGATCGAATAAATTAACTAAGAACTTATAGAATAAGTTAAAGAAGAATCTAATAAAGAACGGGAATATTAGCACGATCCCCTAGAGGAATAATAACTACTTAGCCTAACGAGCAACTAGAAATTTAGTAAACCTAAATCTAGGTTTAACTTAGATAAGATCCCCTATAATTCTAACTGTCTAGCTAATATAGCTAAATAGAACGTAAGATATTATAATAGACTAATTCCTAGGATTAATAACTCTAGTTCTAAAGAAGAGGAACTTGAGAATAATAAAGAAAAACCTAGGTAGCTTATGAAATTCTAAGAAGTTAATATGCTATAGGATAAATAATAATAATACTTCTATAGCACCTTAGCTACTTAATAAGACCGGGACTATACCCCTTAGTTATATATAGAAGACTACCTAGCGTTAAGAAGTAACTAGTAACTCTACTAAACCCTCTTCTAGCCCTGGTACTTTTATAATAAATATAAAGAATATATAAGAGAAAAGCATAACTACTAATTCTATCCTAGAAGGCATAATAATAAGCCTATCTAGGAAATCTACTTAATATCTATTATAGTTAGATAGATTATAGTATTATTCGAAGATAACCTTATAATCTTCCGACCTAGTCTATAATTTCCTATATAATACTAATATAATAATAATATAAAGTAGGATAAATATTAATAGGATAAATACTAAGTATATTACCAAGAGAAGGTATATACCTAGAGAATTGCGAGGAATAGACCTAGACCCCTATAGATTAGAATCCGCGAGAATAGCCTTATTAAGGTATAACGGGAAGGAAAGCAGATTACCTACCCTAGATAACTAGAGTAGTTAAAAAACTAGACTTACTTACTAAAAAAGGATTATAATAAGTAATAAGGAAAAGATCTATTCACTAGATATTATAAGGATATAAGAGTAATATTAAACTCGAAGTTATTATTAACTAATAAATAACCCTCGTGCTAATTAATAGCGGAGCTAAAGATAATTTTATTACCCCCCGAGCTATTAATAAGCTAGAAGTATAATAGGGAGGAAAAGAATAACTATACCTCCTATATATAGCAGAAGGAGAAGAATTTAAGTATAAAGGAAGTACTATCTATAATAAGACTACGCCCCTCGAGATAAGCTACCTGAATTAGAAAGAAAGAATCTAATTTGGTATTACTAATATAGGAATATATAATATAGTGCTAGGACTACCCTAGCTATAAATAAGCAATCCCTAGATAGATTAGAGAATAGGCTAACTCTATTAGGACTATGATAATTCAATCCCTAAGTAGTATTACTAAAGATAAGCCTTAAACGAATCGATAATATAAAATGGAGCAGCAAAACGATACCTCTACTACCTCAAGGCTAAAGAAGCTATATCATAATTATTAATAATAATAGATCTTAGATAATAAAATAATCTACTTCTATCTATCCTATAAGAATATAGAGTTTATAAGAAACTCTTTATAGCTAAATTAGAAACCGGACTACCTGAATATACTAGCTTTAATTACGAAATTCCCCTTAAGGAAGGGAAGGAACTACGATTTAATAAAATCTATAGACTTAATCTAATAGAAATAGAAGCCCTAGATAAGTATCACAATAAAAACCTCAAGAAAGGCTATATTAGACCTTCGATATTACTAGTAGGAAGCCTAATCCTATTCATACTTAAGAAGAATAGGAAGTTATAACTATATATTAATTATTATATACTTAACGAAATAATAATTAAGAATCGCTACTTATTACCCCTTATTAACAAAATAAGACGACTCCTCTATAGAGCTAACTAGTTTATAGCCCTAGACCTTAAAAGAGCTTATAACTTAATTAGAATAAAGCAAGGAGAAGAATAGAAGACCGGGCTTTAAATATAAAAAGGATATTTCAAATACCTCGTTATACCCTTTAGTCTTACTAACGCCCCTATAACTTTCTAGAATATAATTAACTATATCTTATATAAATATATCGATATTTATATAATAGTCTACCTTAATAATATTCTCATATTTTCACTAATACTTAAGAAATATAAGGAAGACGTATACTATATCTTATAAGCACTCTAGGAAGCTAAGCTTCTAATTAAACCCGAAAAAAGCGAATTCCATACCTAAAAGGTGGAATATCTCAGATTTACTATTACTCCTAGAAAAGTCTATATATTAGAAAATAAAGTTAAAGCTATTAAGGAATAGCTAGTACCTAAAAACCTTAAGGAAGTCTAAGTATTTCTAGGTTTTATTAATTTCTACTGCAAATTTATTAAAGACTATAATAAGATTAATATAGCTCTTATAAGCCTTAGCTATAAAGATATACCTTTATATAGGAAGAACTATAATAGATAGCCTTCTAAAGGATTAAGAACCTTATTGCTAGCAAACTAGTCTTAATTATTCTAGACCTAATGAAATAGTTCGAAGTAGAACTAGACTCCTCAGATTATACCTTAGGAGTATAACTATTATAACGAGACTTAGAAGGATAACTATATCTATACGCCTTCTTCTCTTATAAACTCCATAGACCTGAATTGAATTATTAGATCTATAATAATAAACTTATAGTAATTATTAAAACTTTTAAAGAATAGAGATTAGAACTCTTAAGAATAGTTCACGAAGTACTTATATATTCTAATTATAAGAACCTTTTATACTTTATAACCTCGAAAGTATTAAATAAATAATAAATCCGACAGTTAGAATTCTTATCCGAATTCAATTTCAGGATTATCTACTAAAAAGGATTAGATAATAGCAGAGCTAATACTCTTAGCTAATAACCGGATTATAATATCCTAGTACTAGAAGAGACCTAGGTGATTCTCAAAGGAAATAATAATAGAGACTATTAATAATTAAACTTTTAATAATAGCTAGATAATCTAATACTAGCCCGCCTAGTAAACTAGATAACGAAGCAATTATAGAGTTCTATACTCACCCCGCATATAGTTACTAAGGAATCATAAAAACCTAGAAACGACTATAATAATAATATAGAGAAAAGGTCACTAGAGAACGGGTAGCAAAGGCGATAAAGGACTATAAGGTCTGCCTAAAAAGCAAACCCGCTTAATATTAGCTATATAGTATGCTATAACCTTTACCTATGCTATAAATAGCCTAGTAATCCATATCCCTCGACTTTATTATTAAACTACCGAAGTCTTAAGAACCCCTTATAGGAGCATACTTTAATAGCGTTCTCATTATTATAAACCGACTCACGAAGTATGCCTACTTTATCCTATATAAAGAAGCAAGCAACGCTAAAGAATACGCCTATACCTTCCTTAAATATATTATTACTAATTATAATATACCTAAAGAAATTATATTAGATAGAGATAAGATCTCTATATTAAAGTTTTAGAAATTAATTATAGTATAACTTAGTACTAAATAATTAATATCTACTATATTCTACCTATAGACTAATAGATAAATAGAACGAATTAACTAAGTCCTCGAAACCTACCTCTATGCCTATATTAATTATAACTAAGATAATTAGGTTATATTACTCCTAATTACCTAATTCGCCTATAATAGCGTAGTTAGAGAAAGTACTAAGGAATCCCCCTTCTACCTTAACTACGGATTTGAGCTAACTGCCTATAGAGAACCCCGAGCAGGCCTAGCTATAATAAAAACTACCGCCTTAGTATAATAAATCAAGGATATCTAAGATAATATATATAAAGAACTTAAATTTATATAATACTGAATAATAAAATTCAGTAATAAATAAAGGATTAAAGGACTAACCTTAAAAGAGGGAGATAGTACCTATCTTATATAGTGAAATATTAAAATAAAATAACTAAGCGATAAACTTAACTATAAAAAGCTCGGACCTTTTAAAATCTCATAAGTTATTCCGCTAGTTAACTACGAACTCGAACTACTAGAAACTATAAAATGCTACCTAATATTCCACGTTTTACTACTCGAACTAGCCCTATGAGGATTATATATAAACGATCTTATTATTATAGAAGATAACGAACAAGAATACGAAGTCAAATGAATTATTAACTACCTCAAAGAACTAGAAGGATATTAATACCTTATTAAATATAAAGGATATAGATATAAAGATAATACTTAGGAACCTGCTAAAAATATCACTAATATAACTAATATAACTAATAAACTCACCCTTTACTAGTAATAATACTAAGAACGAAAAGATATACTAATACTTATAATACTAGTTAACTAGACTAACCCTACTAGTTACTAACGGATCAGATATCTATATAAGTATATTAGACTACTAGTAGAAGCAGACTAACTAAGATAGGGAAAACTATTTATTCGATTAGGAACGCCTATAAAAAACTAGGACTCCCCCGATAAGAAATTCGGAGTACCTAGATTCTAGTTCCCTAGGATAGTATCTAGATCTACTATACTAAAACTACCTATAGACTAGACCTCTAATATAGGAGATACTACTAGTTCTTCCTCTATAACCTCCCGACCTTTTCGGAATATTATCCTTTTCTATTTATAAAGATAATCTAACTTCGCTATAGATTTATCTAACTCAGCTTGCGTAATATATAAGGTAATAACCTTCTTTCTCAAAACCTCCTCTTTAGCTACTTTAGCATCCTCTAGATAAGTAGCCTTATTAAGTAAATAATTAATTATAATAAAACTTAGAAGGGTACACTAATAGCGAATACTAGAGAACTAATAAGTATAAACAGCATCCGCTGCTATATTATAAGACTACCCTAGATAAGTATACTTACTATAAACTTTACTACTAGGAAGAAGCTTATAACGCTTCCCTAAAGAATAGTAATAAGAATAAGGCATATTAATAATAAAACCAAACTTAGCAATACGTAGTATATAATTATAATAACGAAGAGTAGAAGTAGTACTTAGTTTTTAAATACAACCTAATATAGTATTAGTATTATAAGCAAACCGCGAAGCATAATTAATAGATCCCTAACCTAGGACTAACGACCTACTTATATTAGGTTTTGAGGATAAGACCTTTAGAGAGGGGACCTAATATTACAACCTATAAGTAAGGATAATAGCTGAACGACCTACTTAGGCATCGGGCGGCTAGGATAGGATATTTATACTATAGGATCATGGGAATAATAAGAACTTACTCGGGAACGGAAGAACTATAGTATAAGTTATATAATAATAAGGTAAGGAGACGATTAGTAGAGCATAGAAAGGAACGCTTAGTAATTAGTTAGTAAGACTAACTAATTATAATTACCTATATACCTAGGTAATCACCTAGGAGTAGATAAAGGATACTATTCGGACTTATATATAGTATAACCTAGAGCCTAGCTTATAGTTAGACTTCTATAGCTCTTTAGCAATTAACTTAGTATTTATCCTCAGGATACTCTTAGCTTACTTTTACTATAAATTACTTATTAAGTTTAAGACTAATCACCTTAGCCTCTGAAGACCCGATCTATTACAGCCTACGACCTACGACAACGACCACGACCCCGTGTACTGTTATAGTATATCAACCCCCAGCTTCTGTTAGCAGACCCTACTGTTGGATAGCTGACTGTAACACTAGTAGTATGCGCTATTATTAGGATCGTTTGCTATATGCCTCTTCTAAGGAGGGCTTATGCTATAGTTCGCTAGCTCTACTACCTTCCTCCTGAACTTAATAAAGTAGTCTTTATTAAGGCTAAGGATATCCTTGAGAACTAATATAGCAGGTTTATCTTTATTAATCGTTTCTAGCTTATTATTAGAAGCAAATAAAAGGTTAGCTATATTATAAAAGCTAATAAGATAGTTAAGCATACTATATTAGCAATTAGTCTTTAGATATCTCAGGGAGTAGAACTTATTAGTATTCTTTAGAAATTTAGCTAGGTTAGGCTTAATAATTACGCTACTATAGTAGGCTACTATAGCATATATAGGGCGCTTCGGGTTCCTGAGAAGGAAATTTCATATAGTTAATATCACCTAAAGCATAGTCACCTTTCGTTATTCAGACTCTAATATTTGCTACTTAATATAGTTAATACGTGTTTTAATATTATTAACTATTAATAGCTACTGCTATACTAACTAGATTAACTGCTTAATATTAGTAATATCTGCCTAAAGTCTTTAGTTCTCGGAATTGCAGAACTTCTTCAAATTATCCCAAGTAATATATAAGCTTGTAGTTAATAAAGTTGCTATAGTGGATCAAATCGTCATAGCAGGCGAAGTTAGGTAGCGTTTGAGAGTGGTGCACGGCAGCTGATAGTAGGTAAGGTACCTTACGTACCTGACCTACCTTAGTCATCACATCGGTATCGGACAAAGGATCATGCGATGGGCTGATTTTGTAATCTTGTCTAAAGTGCCCAGGTACCTTCTTGATGGAATCCCCGCACACGTCTTCCAAGTTGCCTAGGCACATCCCCCAAAGTATACCCCTAAAGTGCATCCCCTAAAGTGCTTCCCCCAAAGTGCATCCCCCAAATTACATCCCCCAAAGCACCTGAAGCATATCCCCTAAGACATATCTCCTAAAGCCCACCCGGCATCCCCTAAAGCACGGGCATCCTGGAAATGCGTCCCCAGCGCATCCCTCCTTATCTCATCAAGGTACCTTAGTTCCCCCAAACCACCCGACTGATTCCTTGGAATCGACCCTCCGAAAAGGGCTACTAGCGGTTCTTCTCCAAACCTCTCCACAAACTTGCTGAAGATATGGGCAGCGCACAGGCTGAAGTTAGAGGTCCTGCTAGAGAATATCGTTATCTGAATTAGCAGCTTATAATAAACCTGCCTTTATGAGCACGCTCTCTAATTTCAAAAATGCTGAGTTAACCTATTCTTCTAACGTCCCACACCTACTTCCGGTCCACCCCCACATCCGGACCACCTACTTTTGATACCCTCATATTAATACATATTAACTTCAACTAATATTTATATATATTATAATGCCACGATAATATAACTTTCGCTATTATTAGGGTTTTTAGACTCGCTAGACTTATCTATGCTACTTTCAAGTTCGCCCGCCTCGATTTAAGCCCTCTGAATAGCCTTAATATTAGCAAACTTCGAATTTAGGCTTATTTTAACCTTCTTCTATTTCCTAGCCCTACTAGTATTAACCTCTGCTTATAATACCTCAATCTGGCTATTGCTAGTTAATATGCCTTCTTATTAAAGCCTTTTTAAACCTTCTAAAAAAGCAGGCGCTGCATATACTTATTATTATCTAGCTTGCTAAATAGGCTGAATTAATCCTGAAGCTTATCCCTCTTCTTAGGGGTTAACTAAGGGATTGCTAATATATCTACTACCTATTTTTCGCTTGCTTTGCTATTAGAGAGCCCTTTATAGACCTAACTAGCTAGTTTAGCAGGGGTTGAAGTGTTCTTAAGTAGTAGAGGGCTTATAAGGGGTCTAGCTATACTAATAGGCTATAAACTAGTCTATTTCTAGCTACTAATAATATTCTTACTTATTAGGGCTATCTTATGCGCCTTGCTATAATATATAACGAAATTTCTCTTACTTATAACTATACTAGCATCCTATTTAGCTAGTAATCTAAGCTCCTTCTTATATGCTGCTTTGAGGGGCCTGTAAACCGACTGATTAAGTAGCTGAAGGATATGTGATATATATGCTAGTAAGAATAGCAAGTGTATCTTATTCCTGAAGTATATATATATAAAAGCAGTAGTCTTATAGCTTCTATAACTATCTAAGATTAATAATCTAACCTCTGAGGGGTCCCCTAGCTAGGTTAAAGGGATAAAGACCTCTATTAACTACTTAATAGCTATAGAGTCTGAAGTCTACCCGTTTTCTATAGCTATAAACTTCTAGGATTCGTATAGCATTAGATCTAGAGGAAACTACTACTACTAGATATTCTTACCCTTATATATAATAAGTAGAAGCAGTACCTTGCTAGTTATAGAGATATACTTAATTAGAGATATCTAAGTACGCAATCTAGGCTATTTCTTGCAGATAGAACGAGTTTCTAATAATCTAAGAATAAGCCTATTTGATCCTCTGCCTTCTAGAATACTAGTCTTATCCATATTATATCGATTAGAGGCCTTAATAGCTATGATCTCAGGTATAGCGAGGTATTTAAACTATTACCTAATTATATTAGTTGAAGCTCTATTAATACGCTAGGAATCGATTGCTCTGCTTCTTTAGACCCTTATAGATCGGTTTCTCTTAATAAAAGACTGCACCTAGTTCTTTCCAAGAGGCTAGGAGTCTCTATAGACCTATAGGACATATTTAGTAAAGTCCTTGAGCTATTAATAAGTTAGAGGCAGGCCTAGGGTAGCCTGGATTTAAACCTATTTAGCTAGGTAGCTTTCCTAGGTTAGAGAAAGCCTTTGCAGATTAGAAAAGGCAATATCTCGTGGCTAAGCCCCTTGAATTCGACGTAGTAGAGTAGTCTTTAGCATACTATACTATAATAAAGCTTTTTATAGGCTAGTACTAGTTATAATAGCCTTAAGTACTTAAGAAACTTCATCTTTAGTATAATAGACTATCGTATAGTTATTATACTTCGTAGAAAGTTTAGTAACGATTAAGTAAAAAATAGTGAAGTTATTCAAGTTTAGAAGTAGCGGTATGCATTTTCGATAAGGCATTTTGAGGTGGTCCGGATGTGGGGGTGGTCCGGAAGTGGGTGTGGGACGTTAACGAAGACCGGCGAATACTGCCTTCCGCGCCCGTCGTCGCACCTCACCTCTACTTCGAATTCTTCGCACTACAGAGGCTCCCCCGCCCCGCCTTTGGACGTTTGTCTTCATAGGGCGGTCCGTTACTCGAATTGAGGATGCATTCCTTACGTGCGGTTGGAGCAGCTCGCACTAAAAGTGGCGCGTACCTTACCTCGTGGGGCGGGGCTTTCTCGTGATCCGGCACCAGCCTCCGACGTTGCAGGACTACCTATACTTTAAAGAAAATTCAATCAAAAGCTCTGCTGAATTTTTCTTATTATCTAATATCGACCGCTCGTCCCATCTTCGTCACCCACTTTAGAAGTCGGAGGGAAGTAAAGAAAACTAGAAAAGAGCCGGACAATTATGCCGTGCCAGGGACATGGTCCCGGAATGATAATATAATCCCGAAGAAAAAGGAAGACATAGAGTCGCTAATCTCCTGGTGAAGGGACGCGTGTCATGCAGCTTTCCTAATCGAGAACACGGCCGGACCAGCAGGCCAAATTCTGAATGATGTTTTGCGCAGGCTGGTGTATAACCCGTAGCAGCTTCAGAAGCAAGTAGTCCAATTCCTAGGGTACGAGCATCATCAACCAAGGCGAACCCGCAATCACATGCCTAGATGAGACCTAGCCGACGTCTAATTTGAGGGCTGTGCAACACGTAACCCTTCTGATCTGGTTGGCGTTGCAGTCTATACCTAAGGTATAGAGTATATCCGCCACAGCCCGTTACCTAGCCCAAGCCACGGATACGTGTACATATGCCTGTATCCCATGGGGCCCTGCACGGCTGGACTAAGCTGAGCCTCAACCACAAGATCTTCTATTGGGTGAAAAATAGAATATCTTCTCTTACGTCTTCTCTTATTGCAAGTATCCGTTACGTCTCTGTACTGTAGTCAAGCAGCACTCGATGGGATATACTGTCACTGTGACGCTTGCTTTGACCCACTAATGCAGCATCTCACGTCGCGCCCCGTTGTGCTATGGTCCAATGTGGTCCGACGAAGAATCATGGGAAGTGATTCCCATGATTGGAAGTCCAGTTTGTGCTGAAGGCAATGTCTTCGCAAGTTTGGTCAAGTTTTCCGCGGAGAGGCAGGATCCCGAGTTTCCCGTCGAGTGGCCTATCCGACCGCGGTGGCCTCTCTCGTTAGCCTGGAAGGTAGGCCAGCTCGGCCCGTCCGATATACCCAATAATACTACTTGTAGAACGCCTGACGCTCTTTATCTTAATCTTCATCGTCTTCGCCACTACGCAATGTGGAAACCGCCGATGCTGCTTCATCTTTCTGCTGCTGATGAGAAGGCCGAGGCTGTGATTGAGACCGAGACGACGTGGATGCGTCTATCATCCGTACAAGACGCACATCCGCTGCCCATATCCGTCTCTGCTTGTTGACTCATTGCAGCACGTCGTCGCGGGCTGAGAGGGCTCCAACTCGTGGAGTGAGCTTCTTCACCTACGGCGCTTGATTTGGAACCACAGAGCTCACGCCCAGAGCACGATGCTGCGGGTGGTTCCGATCTTTCTTCCTCAGGCTATCGATCCGTATTACATATGTGCCAACATCCATGTCTAACGTTAGCATCTAGTCTCGTGGCGGGCTTGTATCAAAGCGGGAAGGAGTTCGTCAAGCATCCAAGCTTGAGGGTGCTATCAGCGATGTGGCACAGAACTTTCCCATGCTGTTGCGAATGTTCGACCGTAACGGCGATGACTTAGGAAGCTCTGCTAGGCTGAAAGTCCGAATGGCCAATCTCTCCAATGTGCTCCAGGAGGCGGTTCACGTAGGTAATCTCAAGCTAACAATTAGAAGAAGGGACCAAGCGGCGGCCGAGAGACATAGCAGCATGGTAAGAACAGACATCGCGGCTCTGGGGCACACAACGTTCGCACTCCGCAAAGGTCTGGCTCTGCTTTCTGAGGCAAAGAAAGCAGCCACCGACTACCAGGCCGAGTTCTTCTTCATGCTTGAGTTCCAGAGGGAGTGGGGCAGGACCGGGTCCGATCTGCGGATCCCGGTGGATAATGTTAAGAAGGCAGCGGAGATAATGCATGTGATGGAGGCGAACGGAGGCCTCGCTAGTATAGCAGACGTTTTTATCTACAGCGTAGAGGAAACGTGTTTTTCTCTAGTGTCAAGTTTATAAGGCTGTTATATATTGATGGACATACTAGCTAGAGGGATAGAAGAAAAAGTAGACACCTTCTCGCATCTTATGTCTCATACGAAAGCCAATGTATCTGGCTTGAAGTAGAATATAAACTTTCCCTCTCTTATTTCAAAAGACTAGGGGAGAAAAGATTTGCTGGTCTTCTATTTAAGACAAAAACATACAACACCGGGCATTCGCCGGTCGTCACCGACCCGGCTACTACTCCGGCCCTCACTGGCTTATCTATGGGAGAGCGGACGGGATCCCGAGTTCTCCAGTGGGTATGGTCGTATGTGATATTGCTAGGTACTAGGAAAGAATATAAAGAGGTGGTTACTAGCGATAGCCCGTTCCTCTTCGAGGCTTAAAGGAGAGAGACATAACTAGCGCGTCTATCTACCTTGGACGTTTTCCCCAGATGCCTGGGAGGTCGGCAATATCCAAGGTGATTACGTCGTCGCGCAGTAAAGCAACAATCTCAGCAAAAGAGATGTGAGTCGGCGTCAGGTTGCCAATCTGGAGAATGCAAATGATCTGATTAAGGACCAGTGGAACCGCATTCTGGTCCGTGCACGTGACGTGGCCACCTGGCGCGGGCTGTACCGTTGGGATGAGTTCTTGAAAAGCGTTAGTGACGAGAGAAGTGAATTTGCCAGTGAAGGAACGATGGGGAAATCCGTTAGTTATTATCTTCAGCTAGATGCGACCGCGACCCAGCAAACAATCCATGCACCCTGGGACTTGAGAGAGGCCATCAAGCTGCAGCGATATGTTAATAAGGACAATAGTATCTCGGCGCTTCAAGCTGACATTGGCAGTGCCATTTTTGTTCGAATTCAGTTGCACATCTTTCTCAACTTTGGAGGACCCAAGCGTGGCATGAGTCTTGGGCCGGTCATAGGGCGGGGAAGTTGGTCGCTGGGGCCGAACGACGCCCACAAGTCCACGGCGAAGTTGTTCATGTTCTCAACGAGGAAAGCTGCCCGCGCGGGGTAAGGCCCCAGGTTGGTCGCAGATTAGCGGGCCGTGTGGCCTGAGCGACGCTCAGATGTTGTCGGCAAGGAGATGGCACATGTTGTTCGACAATGAGGGGTCTAGCACTGGCTTTGGTGAGTGAAGAAGACAGCGGCAGAGTGCAGAGGGGAACTTGACCTTGCGTAGCAGGTACACCGTACAGCCGCCCTCACAACAAGCCGAGGCAGGCCACAGGGAGCCGATTGGAAGGCGACTTCTTCTACTCGATCCCCCTGAAGTTAAAGTTCGGCTAGCATACTCCAGGGAAAGCGGTCGGTAGCTGCTTTAGGTCCAGTCGACCTGAGTTAAGGCGCGGTCTCCATCTAGGGTCGGTCGGACGGGATTCGGGGGAAACATTCCGAGTCGGATGCTGGAGGGCTTTGGTGAGAGAGGTCTTAGCTTCAAGGACAGAGGATTGTCATTATTATAACAACAAGGATCCCATGCGCAGTTAGGGTTAGAAACCGGGGTTAAACGAGCGTATTATTTATAGTTATACGAGCGAAGCTATCATTATACCTAGTTATAGTGCGACCTATATTCCTATTATATGCTTTTATATATAAATAAGCCCTCATATCGCGGGTAACGCCTCTAACTTATATATAGCCTAATACTACGCTAAATACTACCTACTTATTATAATATAGCGCTATTTATAGTTATAATACTCCTCCTCGCTAAGAGCCTAGTTTTATAAAGCTTAAACCGCCTTAATATCCTCCTCTATAGTAGTACTAGCCCTAAATAGCTTTATACTACTCTTCTTATAGAGTTATTTAGAAAGTATCCTTCTGAGTAGCTTTATAAATAAGTTAGCTATATTATTTACTAATAGTATATATTTAAAGTTAACCTCGCCCTGCTTAATAACTTTTTATATAAAGTAGTTATAAACCTATATATATTTTCTATAGTTATTTATAAACTCCCCTTTTATAAGTATAATTACTCCTATATTATCTAGTTTTATGTAAAGGGGCCCTCTAAGCTCTATACTAAGTTTGCTTAAGAAATTTTATTTCTAAAGCGCTTCTATAGTAGTAAATAATACTATATAATCCTTAGTCTCTATAGATAACTTGGAGACTACTACTTATTATTGGAATCTCTATAAGATTAGCTTATTAGCTATAAAGAACATCTAACCTATTATTAAATGCGCTATATCCTTCTAGTTAGTATAGTTATTGTTGATATGAGTATAGAGACCTTATTTATTTAAGTCTCTTTCTCTATATTTATTATTATAACTTATTACTAAAGAGGGGTTTATACTAATATATTAATTTAAGCGCTCTATGCCCTTCTTATATAATTTATTTAAGTAATAGGAGAACTATACCTATAGCCCTATATTAAAAGAGAGATCTAGCTATATTATAAGCGCTCTAAAGCTAACTTTACTAACTACTCTCTAGTACTACGCTTAGAGTTCTAGGTCTAGTATATCTACACTAGAAATTATAAAGTTAAGCGCCCCTATATTAATAGCGTATTTATAAACCTAACCTTTGCTCTAAACTCCTTTATTATATCTACTAAATATATCTCTTTACTAATAATAATCTTCTAATATTCCTTATTAAAAGTAAGTTATATACTAAGGAAGTTATTAGGTACCCCGAGGTTATTAACCTCGATCTTATTACTTATATACTTATAAATAGCGCTAAGAGCTATTTCTAGTCTATATACTAGAGTATTATTAATATATTTTACTATTATAATATTAAGAGTCTTATTATAATAAGTTATATTATCTAATCGTAGCGGTATAAACCCTATTTATTAGAAGATCATTAGAAGATCTCTTATAGCTTCTTCTACTACTACCTCTCGACCTACTATAACGTATATAGAGCCTTGCGAAGTCTAATAACCTATTCCTAATCCGCCTTATATCTATATAAAGCTACTAGTTAGGTATATTATAGGTCTAAAAGGAACTCCTTAATTAATAGAAAAGGTATGATATATATTACCTCCTCTAGCTCTCTATTTAAGTATATACTAATAAAGTCCTACTATTATATAGGATACCCATTCTTATGCGCATATACTAATAAGTTCTACTATAATATTATTTATAATATCGAGGTATATATCTAGGTAAAGTTATACCTAGAGACTTATTAGAAGCCCCTTATTATAATCTATACCTTATACCTTATACGTATACTATAGGCTTTCTTATACTTCTATACCTACTTAGCTAATAGGTAGAAGCCTTTTGATACCTCCTCCTTGTTAATAAACTATAAAACTCCCTTCTTAACTAAGGCGTATATCTTATTAAGTACTACATCTACCTATAACTTCTAATTATTTATAAGTCCGTTCTATACTTCTATAATAGTTATTAGGTCTAGGTAAGGCTATAGAAATATTACCTCTATTCTACTTCTAAGGGGGTCTTATATAAAGGCTATAGTATAAGCAAACGCTATATAGTTTTCCTCTAGAGAGCTAGTCTCTCCGATTTATAAATATACTTATTATATCTACTCTATAATACTACAAGAATATTATTGTAACTATAAGCTCTAACCTAATAGTAATATATGTTAGCGTTTTACTAGCTCTATTATAGGTTTATAAAAAATAATATTAGAGTAGATAATAATTTAATCCTATTCTAATACTTATATCCTATATGCTCGATCTCTATAATAACTAATAAGGACGGCTCTCTTAGCTTATATAGCAATCTTCTCGGCCTTTACCTATACCTTAGGATTAATATAATCAAAATATATACTTCTAATAACCCTTAGCTAACTTATATTAAATATATAATCTCCTCCTAGAGTTAATAACTCATTATAAAGCGCCTAAATAGGTATCTTACTTAGTATTATTATAATAAAGAAGTAGTTAATAATATAGATTACTACTATAAGTAGAAATAGCTATAGTTCTACTAAGACCTTAAGATTAATACTTAAAGCGCGCGCCTTATCTAATATAATTTAGATTACGCGCTCTATAATATTGTTCTATATAT
>JAOQIF010000974.1:0-32344 GCA_026260285.1 Colletotrichum sansevieriae
CTTATCTTAGTTACTAATAATACCCTCTAGAGTGCTAAAATAGTATTTAACCTATTTATAGATACTCCGCGCTAACTTAGCAGCTATTAGCTGCTTTATTATTAGAATAAATATAGTAAACTTAGTTATTTAGTATATAATAACGAGAACTATATTATATTCTCCGCCTATATACTAAGTGCTTGCTAGCAATCTGGTGATAAAGTCCATGCTTATTTCCTAGAACGGGTATGCGGGTAAGGGTAGTAATTATAACTTTCTATAAGGCTTATGCCTCGGAATGCAGTTCCCCTAGTATATATAGTACCTTATTATATAATTATATATATCTATAGCTAAGTTTAGCTAATAGAAGTTCCTCGAGATTAACTCAGTAGTCTTGTTTACCCCTATATAACCCGCCTTGCGGTTATTATAATATTAGCAAAGGATTTCTAGCCTTAGAGACCCTTCTTATAGTATCTCTAGCTATCCCTTATAGAATAGGGTTCTATAACTATTAATTATATAGCCCCTATAATCGCTAGCTAGTCTGCGCGCCCTCTCTAATTATATCTAATAGTATAAGTTATTAGCCTATAATCTGCAGATAAGATTCTCTATTACTTTAGAGGGTTACTAACTATCTGCTATTTCGCTTATTATAAGCTCCCTTATAACCTAGTATAGGATATATTACTATGCTACAGTAACCCTAGCTCTAAGCGAGTCCTCTTAGTTAATAACCTCTCGCTAAGCGTTCTCTATATTACCTCTTGCTCTTTAGTATTAGGTTATTATAGCTACTATAGTTATAGTAATATTAGCGCGCTATAGAGCGCGATACTAACTAGAGACTGAGGCGTCTCCGCCCCTAGAGCTATCTATCTAGAAGGGGCACCTTATATTAATCCTTATAATATTAATAAATACTTTCAAGGTCTCTATACTACCTTATAGTATAGTAATGCTTATCTAAGGGTCTACTAGTAGTTTGCTAATAAACCTTAGCTAATCGCTAGGGTTAGGAGTATATTATTATACTATAACTCCCCCTCTATATATTCTAGCTTCCTAGATAGACTATCTGCTAGGTTTATAACCCCTAACCTATGCTCTAGGTTAAAACTAAATACTAAGAGTTTATATACCTACCTAGCGAGCCTTCCCTAAAGGTCCCATATAAGCGTGCTAATAACTCCTTTTAGCGCTTAGTAATCTATTAGAATTATAAACTTCTTTATACCCTAAAGGTAATAAGCCTAATAGTCTAAACTTTTAACTATAGCGAGAAGTTCCTATTAGCCTGCTCCCTAATATTACTCTATATTACTAAGCTTTTATAAATAATAAGCAACTAGTTACTACTAACTATTAATATACTATAATAGGATATTAGATATAGCCTTTATAAAAGCATCTATTTTAACCCTTATCTCGCCGGTTAGGTCCTAGTATTAGAGAATAGTTGCTAAGCAGAAGGCAGCTTAAAGCTACTTAAAGGCTTATTAAGCCTCTTCTAGCTAGTAGAACTCACCTCCTTTCTTATTATTCTCGCTACCCTTTAGTAGGGATATTATTAGGGCTATAATACCTAAATATCCTATAATAAACTTATAGTAGAAGTTATAAAATCTAAGGAAGACCTAGATATCTTAGTATATCTTTAGCAGCTTCTATTTAGTAATAGCTTAAATATAAGTTTAGTTTATTAATATACCCTTAAGCGTGATAATATACCTTAGGAACTCTACCTACTATTAATAAAACCTATACTTACTAAGCTTAGTATAGAGCTCCTATTAGCAAAGCCTATAGAGCACTTAGAGAAAGTCTTTTATATATTACTCTCTTATCTAAGACTAGATTATAATATTATCTATATAAGTAATATAATAGGTATCTAGTAGCTTAGCGAGCGCTTAGTAAATATATGCCTAGAATATAGCTAGGGCGTTCGTAAGTCTAAATAATATAATAGTATATTTAAAGTACTTATAATACATCCTAAATACTATTTTCTAGCGATCCTCTAGCTTAATATAAATATAGTAGTATATATCTTAAATATCGATTTTTAAGATCTATTTCGCTCCCTAAAGCCTATCTAATAGTTTACTTATAAGAGGGAGTAGATATTAGTTCTTTATTATTACCTTATTAAGGCCTTAATAATCTATATAAAGGCATAGGGACCTATCCTTCTTAAGTATAAAAAGGATAGGGGCGCCTACCTCGCTAGTTAAGGGTTAGATCCGCCCTATTACTTAGTTATTAGCAATATATTAGCGAAGTTCTTCTAACTAATACTCGTTTAATAGGTAGATAGGCCTATATAGAGGTTTCTTCCCTTTAATTAAGTTAATAGTATATTCTATGCCCTCTAGGACTAGGTACTGCTTTACTAACTATTTATTAAACGTTACTTATTTATTAAATAGCTCTAGTAGTAACTCTATATTACCCTCTAGGGTATCTTCTTCTTCTAGAGCCCCTATTAGCAGCTCGTAAGGGGCGATATTCCCTAATATATATATAATATAGGCCTTCTAGCTATTCTTAATAATCTCTTATATAAATACTAATAGCTTAGTAATATTAATGCATTTATATTCCTAGGTATTTATCTAGGTATTAATTATAATACCCTCTCTTCTTATAGAATATTATAATAGGAGGAGGTCTCCTGCTCCTTTAGGTTAAGGGGCTTTAGCAAAGAGTTGCTATATCTTCTTCGCTTCTCCTCCTAAGTTAGTAAGGAAAAATATTAACTAGTATATATTCTAGCCTATTATAGATAACTTATTAAACCCTTCTAATATAGGGGTAATAGCTATTATAGGTTATAGTTATAGGGACTTAGCTAGTTAACTATTAATAATATTAACCTAGGAATAGGAATCTATATCTACTACTACTTCTTATTTAGTAATATTCTAGAGAATAATTACCTATCCTTTTATAATAGCTTCCTTAGGGAGAGTATCTAGTTCTAATTTAGGCATAGGGGTTACTAATATAATCCCCTAGCTTACTCGTTTTCTAACGAGTTAAGTTCCTTAACACTTATAAATTAGATTATATTAACCCTCGCTTTCTTAGTAAGTACTTCGTATCCTATTAGCATTTTATTTATACTTTATCTCATATATTTATCCGGGTAGCCTACCCTCTTATACCCCTTTTACTTATAGCTAAAGCATACTATATAATTAGATATTATAAGTTAGATACTAGGGCTAGATATAGACCTATTCTAATTAGATCCCTATATTATGCTACTAACCTATTAGTAAGGTATCAGGCTCTATAAACCCCGTGTTATCTTCTAGCTAGAACCTTACTAGCCCGTCTTTTAACTTAACCTTACTACTAGGAGCCCCCTTAGGTTATATTCTTCCCCTATATACTATTTCTTACTTTTGCTTTATAGAAGTTCGCCGCCCTATTAGTAATATATCTCCTATAAGCATTTAGCTTCTATAGCTATATCTCTTAGCCTCTATATCTTAACTTTCTAACGTTTGAGTTCCCTATATAGGAATAAGGCTAATTAGAAGTATAGTATATAAGCCTTAGCCTTAGTATCCTCTATATTAACTATACCTAAGTCCTAATATATTACTAACTATTTAGCGAAGAACTATATTAATAACTATATCTCTTTCTACTTTATTATATCTAGTCTCTCATAATACTTTCACTCTTAAAGCTCGGGGTTAATATACTATTAGTAAGTAAATACTATAAAGTTAGCCTATGCTAAGTCCCCTTCTAGCCTAGCCTTATAGTATTACTACTAGGTCTATAGAGATAGGCTTATCTTTATAAGCGCCTATTAGACCTGCTACTCTAATATACTACTAATATATAATTAGTTTCTATTTTTAATTGCTTAGATCTAGTAATTAACCTAGTTTATAATAAAGTCCTTAGTTATAGTATAGTAGTTATATATAGGGGGCTTTTTATATTCTCTCTATAAGTATCTTAGTACTAAGCGATTAGTAAGTTCTTATAGTAGGATAGTAGTTTATTCCTTATATTATTACTATTATAGATATATCTACTCTATAAAGCTCTCCTACTATTTCTATAGTAATCCTATAGCCTAGGCAAGGATACTAGAGATACTAGCTTCTTAGGGTATCCTAGGCGGGGTGCCCTATTAGCTACTGCTCGCTATCTATTCATCCCTTGAGGGGTAGTCTACCTAGTCTAGCGCTACCTAGGACCTAGCCTAACCCCTTAGGGTTATTCCTCCTGCTATATTATTACTAGGGTTATCTATTCCCTTAGTATAGTATCTATGCTATATTCCCTATATCTTAGGGCTTAGTAAATAATTAATATCTTATTAGCTAAGACCTTATTAGTTATATTCTATATACCTAGCCTAGAGTTTATTATAATTAAACTCTATTACTAAATTATTAATATACTATTACTAGTTTACTTTAGATATTCTAACTAGTACTAGGTTTTTATATCGAGGTAGAAGTAATAAAATTATAAAGAGTATAGCTAAAGGCTTAAACTAGGAAAGGCTAGAATATTAAAATATAGATATCTATTATTATATTAGATTATTACTTAACCTTCTAAGTTTTCTACTTATAGAGTTTTCTCCAAGGTATATTTATCCGCCCCTGACTTGCTAACGTTTTGCTAATAGCGTGGCTCTGCATCCTGCACCCGCCATTGTTCCTTACAAGCCTCGTAGCGTTTATTATATCAATCTATCTAACGTTTATACTACTCTCGCATAGCTTTTGATTCTAGTAGCTATATATAATAGGGACTAACCTTATGCTAGCAAAAGCAGCCCTAGAATATAAACTTATATTTCCCCTTCTAATAGCGCTAAATATAGTAGTAATTAAATACTTCTTTTAGCCTATGCTATACCCTCTGCTTCCTATAAACTACGCTAAGTATTACTACTATTTCATTGCTCTATATAACCCTCTTCTAGTCTTTAATTATCTAAGCGCTATACTTAAGAGCCTATTTAAGGCGGTATCTCTTTTATTAGTTATTTAGGCCTAGCTTTATTATTAGTTTAATGCTTTAAAATCTTTTACTTTTTAGATACTAATATATAGTTAACCTTGAAATAATTAGATTACTTTTAATAAATATATAGTAAATAATATTAGCTAATTACTATATTAAGTACCGCCTTATTAATAATTTTTTATTAGAATATTAATAATCTAAACCTTGAGTTCTTTAATAATTCGCATAGGGCGCCTACTTCGCGGGATATTCGTAATAAATACCTTAAGTATAGGCTCCCCTGGTTTCTATCTATAATTAATAGCTTTTTCCTATATCGAGGTAAATATGCTATAGGGTATCTCAAAGTCTTAATATAGCTAGGCAATCAACGCCTAGCCTAACCCCTATACGGTTAGGATCCCTATACGGGTGCTAAGATCCTATTCTCTCGACTTCACTAGTATTATAAATACTAGTACTATATAGTAGCATTAGTAGCATCTTCTTATAAAGTAGGCCCCCCCCCCCCTCTATAATTATATTAAAAAGAGTAGTTTAATCTAAAATAATAGTATAAGCTAATTTTTAATTAGGGTATCCTCGTTTTTAGCAACTAAAGTTGCTACTAAATTAGGTAAAAGATCGACTATAGTCAAAACCACGAAACCCCACCTATACTCGCACGGCGGCAGGGCCCCCCTGATGTACGAATACTTTTGACCGCGACCTCCGTACCTCCGCTAGGTAAACTAGGTAGCAACGCCCCGCCATCTGTCGCGCTAAGAATTAGACGATGCTTACGGCAGCCTGCAGGGACGACTAGCTCAAATCAAAAATTTCCATACGTATGCACCATACCATAGAATAATTGAGCGAGGGTATATACTACTACCTTTCTATACTGCTCTAATTAGTTAGAAAACTACTAATTAGGGCGCTATATCCCTACCTATAAATATCCTTCTTACTAGGGCCCCCTGGTCTAAAACTTCTTTTTTTTTCTCTAGGAATCACCCTATATATAAGTATATACCCCCTTTATAAAAGCATTTTTTAATTTTATTTCTTATTATTATTAATATATAGATATTAATATATTTTATATAGTAGTATATATAACTACTTATAATAGCTCCTATCCTCTTAGTCCTAAGCGCGATTAATAGGAAGGAGCTCCCTCTATTTACTCTAGCTAAGATACTAAATAACCCTGCTTATAACTATATAAGTCTAGCTATAACTAAGTAGTTACTAAAGAGTATATATACTACTATTTATATATATATATAGATTTACTAATATGCATTCTAGACTTCAAGCATATCGCTTCGCCTAAGACTAAGTAGTTAGTTACTAATATACCTAAGGGCATATATCTCTATATAATCTAGTATAATCCTTAGGGTTCCTATATTAATATCTATATAGGCCTAGTATCTTATTTATCTTAGAGATTGCTTATATATGAACGCCCCCTTCCTAATCTTTAATATTACCTAGAACTAAGTTAGTAATAATATCTTTACCTTTATATATAGAGATATTCTAAAGGGAAATAAGGCGTATATTTCCTGCTATAAGGGTAATAGCCCTTATAAGGGTTATATTACCTTTATAGAGCAAAGCTACTATGCGAATTATTATTATACTTTAAATAATAAGAACTACTCTATAAAAACCTATTATAAGTTCTATATACTCCTATATAGCTATAATTAAGATTATACTAATATCTATAGATATAGATAGTGCTAATACCCCCTAGATAACTCCTATTAAGGCTAGAACTAAGTATTTAGCCCTATCTAAGCCTAATAATACCTATAACTAGTTATACTAGACCTAGGAGGAGTTTAAGGCTAATATTAACCTCAAACTAAGTAATAAAGAGATTATATATAAGATTATAGAGATATTTAGCACTAAAAACCTCTATTTAATTACTAATCTCTTCCTTATCCTTATAAATAAGTATATTCGCCTTAGTATAAAAGTATCTACCCCTATATATAAGGGTTTATTACTAACTATTACTATAGAAGAGGAGGGTAAGATTAAGCCTAAGTAATTAGTTCTATATATCTATATATAAGCATATATAAACCCGTTTAAGTAGTTTTTAGTTTGCGCAGCGTTAGATAGGGTTAGCCTGAGTTATATACTTCTAGATATAGCTTTATAGGTAGGGCCTAAACCATATAAGCCTGTATATAGCTATATACCCTAGTACTAGACTAGGCAGCTATCTATATAGCCTCATATTCTTATATATTATAATATAGTATTATATAAATCGTCTTAGTGTTATTTCTAAATACATATATCTATATATAATAGCTTAAAATACCCTAAAAGCGAATTAATTTAGATTAATTCTAGTTAGAAGTCTTTAAAAAATTATAAGATAACTAGCTATATAATAAAATCATTATATATCTAATCTTAATATATTATATCTAACTCTCTAAAGCAACTTTTAAATAGTAACTTAAAAAATAGAACTTTTGTTATAAATCCTATATAATTCTTACTCTAGAGTTACTTACCTATATTTAAGCACTCTTCTTTTAATAATATCTTTTAGATTTAAATATCCTTTATACCCTTTAAAGTGAAGGGTTTTTAATAAATACTACTAGCCCTATAGACCTATATTAGAAGAATAGCATATATTAACGCTAAAATATAGAATAACTTATAGCTATAAAAGCTCATATAATTATATTCTTCTAATTATTAACTTAGGAAGCATATATAGCGCGAGGGTATAGATAAGAATATCTCTATATATTTATATGCTAATAAGGTTATCTTATTAGCTATGATATCCTCTATGAAGTACATTATAAAGTCTTTCTAGATAATACTACTAGTTATTTATAAGAGATATAATATAGATAAAAAGGTTAGATAACGCCTAGAATAACTTTCATTTAGATACTTAATATATATAATAAATTACTTCTATATAGCTTTGAGATCTATATAGGTATTAATACCTACTCTCGATTTTTTATATGGTTTTATATTAGGATCTTGGTATATATATCTTGCAATATAATAGCTTAATATCTTAAGGTTATTTTAAAGCTTAGCTATATGCCTTTAATTACTTATTCTAATCATAGTATTAAGACTATAATTATAGCTACAACCTATTAGTCTTTATTATCTTCACGCAAGAAGATATGAAATAGTAAAGAAGTTCCTATTAAATTTCAAGATTACTAGATCTTTAGGAAAAGTATTTATAACGTTAAGATTAAGAGCTAGTAAGAATGCTTATATTAAGTATTATTTATCTTTTAGTATATATATATATATATATATTTATTACCTATATTTCTAAAGATTATACTAATATTTTCTAGTAGTACCTTGATTTATTATAAGGGCATAGCTTATTTCACTTTGAATTAATTGCTAATCGTATTATAATATTATTTATCTTTATGCTACTTATCTACTAAGACTTTGCTAACTTTTTATATATATAGGATTCCTATTATATTTGCAAATAATACAGTTATTCTTATATACTTAATAGCTAACTATAGTATCTATTCTATTAACTAGATCTCTAAATAGCATAAGACTACTCTTAACTAATTAGCCCTAAGTACTTATAGATTATTTAAGAAGCTTTAGGCTATAACTAAATTAATTTAGATACTTATTTATATCTAAGTATAGTTATACTTTATTAGCATATCCTACGTATAGCATCTAATCTTCCTAATAGTACGTATCTAAGGGATAATATAATAAAGTTTTCCTAACTTAAGTAATATCTCTTTTTATAGAAGTTATAATAAAATTATCTCTATAAAAGCTTACCTAAACTTATATTACTTAATATATTAAGTAGTAGGATATAATAGCTTAAGGAGAATTTATTATTAAAATGTATTAATATTAATAATCTAGTATTAGAAGTGATAGAGAGTAAACTTAATAAAAGAAGGGGGGATTGAAGTAAAAAGAGAAGTTTAAGATATTATATCTCTATATAAAAGGGATTCTTTTGATTTCTAGTCTTGCTTTCTATATTATTCTATTTATTTCCTTATATACTACTATCCTCTTATTTAGAACTATTTTTAGTTTAATCCCTCTTTACTTTAATTATTTCCTCTAAGTGAGGTTTAACCTAAATAATATCTTATTAATTAGAATAAGTAAAGTTTAAAAAGAACTATTTATAAGATATTTCTTTTATAGCTACTTATAAAAATATTCTAATAAGTGCTTTTATTAAAAGCTTCTAAGTAATACCGATTTAGGATTAAATAGAGATAGTTAATTACTATTTAACTTTAATAACTAGCTTAACCTCATTCTAAGGCTTAGACTAAGTTATTTACTTTAGTTATTCCTTATTTTCTTATATAGATTTATCTACTAGCTTAGTCTCTTATTACTTTACTTTAGTTATTATTATAATAAATACTTTAACTTGCTTATATACTTAAACTTTTTTAGATAAAACTTAATTAAGTATTAGTAGGTTAATAGAATTAAAGTAAGTAAGTAATAAAGAGCAAATATTCTTCTCAATAGGTATTATAGTATTATATAAGAATTTGCTAAGGGATATAACTATATACGCTTTATTAAGGTAATAGGTAATATATATAGGGTTTTTATTATTAATAGGAATTGCTTTCTATATTTAATTAAGGTATTGCTTATCTATAATAAACCGCCTAAGGATTACTTAAATTATCTCCTTATATAACTAGTATTTTATTGCTAGGATAAAAGATAGCTTAGTTATAAAGCGTTTGAGGAGGGGAATATAGATATATATTAGGGCTTTAAACCTATACTTATTAACTTCATAGTATATAACTATATATAATAATAGAAGGATATTAATTATTAGGGAGGGTACTAATGCCTTCTTTATAGCCTGAATACTAGCTTTATATTTATTCTTCCTAGTAATAGTATAGTTATAAAAGGTTATAGTAGTCTAAATAGATATAGGGTTTATAGGGGTTAAGAGGGCGGGAGGTTTTAGAGTTAGCTTTAGTAGAATATAAGTAGGAGGGATTTTATTAATTTAAGAAGGTTAGGAATTAGAAAGAAAGGATTAGTACTTAATAACTTATATCTATAAGGTTAATTATATCTAGGATTAGAATTAATATTAGGTTTATACTATATATTAAATAGAAAGATACTAGCTAAAGTTAGGCTTTAAGGTAGCATAAGCTGCTACTTAAGTACTTAATCTCCCTTATAATAATTAGTATTATATAAATAGAAATATCTTAAAGATAGAGTAATTTATTAGGGTTTTAAGTTATATAGGTTAGATAAAGTATATGATTTAGTAAAAAGTTAGATTAATTAAGTATAGGTGCGATCTTATTTATATATATATAATTATAATATAATATTTAGTTAAGTACTAAAGAGAGAGTGAGTATAGTGACCTAAAACGGTTAGAAATTGATTTAAGCTAGTCGTCCCTGCAGGCTGCCGTAGATGCTGCAGGCAGGATGCCACGCGCCGGGACTCTGCTTCAGTGATCTGCCTGTTTCTTATCGATTAAGCTACTAAGATAAGGTTCGAGGGGAGCTTCCTTCCTCCTTCCTTCCATCCTACCTCACTTTACTATACCTGATAACCCTACGCTGAATTTTCTAATTTTATTTCTAGAAACATGGGGCAGTTCATCCTCACTGATGCTTAAGTGCGCATAACAGATTTTATCTTGTTTACCTGCTTTGGAGGCAAAACAAAGCTCTCGCAATAAGCCACCTGCACTGATACCTGGTTCTACATGGGTCGCACAAAGCAGACAGCTCGCCGCCGCAAGCCGCTCCCAATCACATCCACTGTCGGATTTCATGGTATTTCACCCACTCTATCGAGGAACACAGGACTGACAGGACAATTCAAGAATATTGGCCAGCCGAATTCATCAATGAGCTCGGCACCTTACTTGGTGAACATGCGGGCAATCATGAAACCGACGACACAGCTGAATCGCCTTCCAAACGAGTGAAGAAGTCGCATGGGGACATCAAGGCATTTCTTGTAGCTCGAGAGACCCTTGAGATTGGACGAAAGTGTCCAAAGGACTTGCTCGGTTCAGCAGTACTGCTAGCAACTTATCACGACGTGGGATCGCTCCTACATACGGGAACCATTCGCAACAACGACTTCAGAATCGAGGCTCGCGTCAGGTCCAAATCATCCACCCACGCGGTTCTCCCACTCCACCCCAATGCGGTCTCTCGCCGCTTGGACACATGCCTGGAACTATTTGGGTCAGGCAGATGGGCCAAAACAGAGAGGGAGGGCGAAATGTGGGTTTCTTTAGACTTGGCGCTGGTCACTCGAGGCGATCATCTGCATATGGAATTAAGCTACAGCCTCTTCTGGAACGAAACTAAGACGCCTTACAGCTTCTTGAGGTCAACGATTGAGCGACGACAGAGCCAGAAGGTGCTCGACGTTTTTTTTCTGGATGGTTCGTCTGCAGTAAAGACTAAGAGAGAGAGCTGGTCACCCCTCGACTTCTACGAAGCAGCACATATCCCTCCGCGGGAAAACAACACCGCAGTTAGCATCGAGATTCCAGAGCTAACGGCATCACTCTATCCCTATCAGAAGAAAACACTCAATTGGCTGCTGAATCGGGAAGGTGTTCGCTGGAAGGATCCCGGTGATGGTGATGTCGTGTCTTTCGAGCGGCTCCCAGTTGACGAGGATCCCGACAATGCACACAGCTTCCGCAAGATTCGGGATGAACTTGGGACCGGAAGAAGTTTCTATGTCAGTTCCCTTTACCACCTCGTCACCACTGACCTGACGCCCTTCCAACTGGCGGAAAGGTCTGTCAGGGGTGGCATTCTTGCGGAGGAGATGGGTCTTGGCAAGACCCTCGAAGTGATAGGATTGGTCGCACTACACCGCCGACAAATCAATGAAAATGAAATTGTTGTCACGACAGACGGGGACGAGCTTCTGGTGTCTGGAGCTACTTTGATCATCACGCCAAACTCGTTGAGGCAACAATGGATATCGGAAATTCAGCGCCATGCACCTCACTTGAAAGTGAGATCCTATCCCGGCCGTAAGAACTCAAAGTTCGAAACGGAAGATTTGCTGCGTGCGGACCTCGCATCCCAAGACATCATCATCACAACGTACTCAACTCTTTCGTCTGAAGTCCACTACGCCATGAAACCACCTGAGAGATGCCGCCGACGAGAACGCAAGTACGAGCGGCCTGAATCGCCATTGACGAAGATAAACTGGTGGCGAGTCTGTCTTGAAGAAGCGCAGATGATTGAGAGTGGAGTGACTGGAGCGGCCGCCGTCGCGAAGGTATTACCTCGCATCAACGCCTGGGGCGTCACTGGAACACCAGTGAAGAACAACGTCAAGGACCTGTTCGGACTCCTCAACTTTCTCTGCTATGAGCCGTACGCTTCCTCGACACAAATCTGGAGAGCTTTGACGGACTCTCATAAGCCCCTTTTCCGCTCACTCTTTGGCGCTATCGCTTTGAGACATACCAAACAGCTCGTCCGGCATGAGATAGCAGTGCCTCCACAGAAACGATTCGTGATTACTCTGCCATTCACTGCCGTGGAGGAACAGTACTACGGCGAGCTCTTCAAGAACATGGCCAAGAGTTGCGGTTTGGACATTGCTGGTGTCCCCTTGAAAAATGACTGGAGGCTCGAGCAATACGAAACTGAGATGCGAACATGGCTGAACCATCTCAGGCAGGCGGCCCTTCACCCTGAGATTGTCCAACGTCGTAGCAATGGGCGAAAGGTGGGGCCTATGCGAACAGTTGACGAAGTACTGGATTCAATGCTTGAACGAGGCGACAACGAGATCCGGACTGAGCAAAGAGCCCATTTGCAAGCAAGACTTGTACATGGCCAGATGCTGGAGAACGGACCGAGAGTGAAAGAGGCCCTCGAAATATGGGGAAAGGTCAAGAGGGACGCCTGGACTATAGTCATGGATTGTCGAAAGGAGGTCAAAGAGGCGCTCCAAGAGTTGCGAATCTCTGGACCTAGCCAGACGACGGTCATCGATCTTACACAAGGCGATGTGGGCCTGGAAGAACTAGATGAGTAAGTATTATTCGGGCATGGATGTCTCCAAGCAATTCTAACCTATGCTCTCTAGACTGTCGAATTCCGGGCGTTCTGGGGAAGCTCGAACTAGGCTTCGTCACGCACTAGAAATTCTGCACAAAGCCACGTTCTTCTGCGCGAATGCTTTGTTCCAGATCAAGACAAACAGCGACCTCACTGAGCCAGAGTCTGGCGAGTTCGACAGACTACAGCAAATTGAAGAAGCCGAGTACGTGAAAGCTCAACAAATTCGGCGCGAAATTCTTTCCGAAGTAGGTTTTCTGCTAAGTTAAATTTATGAGCCGTGAACTAATCCACTTGCAGAGCCACGAGAAAGCAATGTCGTTGATCAAAAAGCTTGAACAACAAGCCCAGTCTCAATCATTCGTGGAGATCCCCGAGCTCGTTGCCAGTTCTATGAAAGGGCTGGAAAGTGCACCGACTATTGAGATGCTTGAGGAGCTCTATGACATCCTCAACGAACAAGCGAATCTTATCGACGAGTGGAGAGAGACGCTCATCAAGTTGCTATCTGAAGCACTCATCGATCAAGAACAAGAAATCGAAACCACGGGTGAAGAGTTTACTGATTCAACAGAGGTCCAAGAAGAAATCCTCGTCTACGTCCAGGTTCTGCGTGCCGTCATCGCAGACCGTCAAGAAGCGATCTCGGGACTTGAGAACGCCCTTGTCAAGCATGAGGCCGAGGCTTCACTTGCGGCTGCAGCAGTGGGAGACGGCCCGGCTCCGGAAAAGCTGCGAGATCTTTACAAGCTCCGAAGTAAAGTCAAACCGGCACCTCAGAACGGATCCCTTCGCAGTGTCATCGTAGACCTTCGTAGTATTGCCTCTCGGTTGGAGAGTTCGGGCGGACGAGGGAGCGTTGAGCGCGATATTGTTGTCATGCAGATGAAGGAAACTCAGGCGAAGATCAGCGCGCAGACGAAAGCAGCCACGGCACTCGAACGCGAGATAGACCGTTTTACTAGCGCGATGAACGCCAGAGTGGAGTATTATCGCCAGTTGCAAGCTCTGTCAGACAGCGTTGCCCCCTACGCTGGCCAAAACAACCAGCAAGCCATAGATGCTTGTGTGGCGACTGAGGATCAAACCCTCAGAAAGCTTGATTCTGCGAAGGCAAAGCATCGATACTGTAAGTACTTTCAGTGCCGATATGCGTACCAGCATACTAACGCATCAATCTCAGTGCTCAATCTAAAAGAAGCTGGGACTCAGTCCAACGAGCCTCGAATGTGCATCATCTGCCAATCGTCCTTCACCATCGGCGTCTTGACAGTCTGTGGTCACCAATTCTGCAAGGATTGTATGAAACAGTGGTACAGGGCACACCGGAACTGTCCGATGTGCAAGAGGAAACTAAGACTAACCGAACTTCACGACATCACGCTCAAACCAAGAGAGGTCAGGATGCTTGAAGAAACAAGCACGACGGCATCGCCGGGAGACAACAAGAACCAGACGATAAAAACCAACGGCATTTACTCACAGTTCAGTTCGGAAAAGGTGGCGCAAATTAACCACATCGAACTTTCGGGTCTTTCGTACGGCACGAAGGTCGACAGCATCTGCCGTCACATTCTCTGGCTTAGGGAATCCGATCCTGGCGCCAAATCGATCATTTTCACGCAGTGCGTCCGTCAATCTCAGGCTGTGAACTTGTAATACTGACCAATACTGTAGATACCGAAGCTTCCTCGGCATTCTGAGCTCTGCGTTCAAGCGGTACAAAATAGGCTTTTCCTCGATCGACTCGCCAGACGGAATTCAGAGATTCAAGGAGAACGCAGGGACTGAAGTCTTCCTGCTTCATGGCCGCGCACAGTCGAGCGGTCTCAATCTCGTCAACGCCAGCCACGTCTTTCTTTGTGAGCCTTTGCTCAACACAGCCCTGGAACTGCAAGCCATTGCTCGAGTCGACCGAATCGGTCAGAAGAACGAGACAACAGTATGGCTGTACTTAATTGAGGGATCGGTTGAAGAATCGATCTACAACTTGTCAGTCAAACGCCGCATGGAGCATATGGGAAAGACCTCCAAAGGCAAGTCGAAGGAGTCGACTCCCGAAGTGGCTGAGCCGACGTTGGAGGCCGCCAATACCTTGGAATTAGAGAAGGCCTCCCTAGCTCACCTCATGAGCAAGGATAAAAACGCCGGGGAGACGGTTGAAGCAGGCGACCTTTGGGAGTGCTTGTTTGGACGCGTTACCAGGCACATCACGGCAAGTGTCGCTAACGGCATCATTGAAGATGATGATTAGGAATAGGACGTTGAGATGTGGTTTGTAGGCACCTTGTATAGTATTACGAATATGGGTTGCGAGGCGTCGAAGAGGCATTTGTGGCAAGCGATGAAGGGGAACTTCGACATTGGTCGCATGTATCATAATACAATAGCGAATTAAGAAGATTTGATAGAATCAGCAACGGTGTGTGTTACAGTGGCAGGTTTCCAGAGCCAATGTCTCTTATTTTGTTGTCTTCCACACCCTTTCCAGGAGCTAGGCGATTTGGATGGCCGGATGGGGCGACAATCCCAGCTTGGTAAGAACCACTAAATGTAGGAATAGCTTCTGGCGAAGCATCCACCAGTTAAAGCTAACAAGCCTGGATATATCTATATTCGTTGGCGACGGCCCTTTCATTTTCATTCTGATCCCTTAGCGTGGTTCTCAAGGTAAGCTACATGTCACTGCGATCCTTGGACTCGTGATACCCTTGATAGGTCTTAGGCTGACGAAAGTGGTTGGAATCGGACTATTCTGTTTTGACCTAGCCGCAGCATATAGTGTTGAAAAGAAAGCTGCACCCAGATCATTTTGCTTTGTGAGACTTGTTACTTGATGAAGAATGCGTATGGATCCAAAGAATTCAGTGGTTCTTAGACTGGAACAGCTGGCACCAGCTGTTGCGGGGTCTTCCTTGGAGATAGTTAAGTCATAATCAACCACACAGCTCATTAACACATCCCACCGACATCCCGCCTCGAGAACGACCTTAGCAAACCCGCCGATCACACTCGGACCGAACGAGGGTTCCTACCATGAATTGAGAGACACTGTCGCCTTTAGGCCAGCACGAATACACCATTGCATCCCAGATGCACCAACCGTATCCCGACCGGAAACATGTACAGGTCTCGAGGAAGCGCCCCTCAGGGGGGCGGCATCCTCGGTGCCTTGAAGGCGACCGAGATGCTGGATTCGAGGCCAAGTCTGCCAGCAGGTCAGTTCTAGTTCAATAGATTGGGGTTCAGGACGGAAGGCTAAGACTAGCTTTAGAAATCCTCGTCGCAATCCTCGACTACCTCCCCGTTGCCGACCTGATGCAGGTTGCTCGAGCGTCTCGTCGCATGCAAGAAATGGTCTACGACGATACAAGATGGGTGGCTAGATTGAAGAGCATGGGATGCTGGGACGAGCTTGAGGCCAGACGTCGGTTTGAGGAGGTCATGCGGAGGAGACGAGAGGCTGCTGAACGAGCTGCAAAGGGCGCTGCTAGGGGACAGCCTGGTACTCATGGAACTCAGGCGGCGTCACAACCTACGAGTACGACCTTGTTCGACGCCACAGTTGAAGAAAAGCGTCGAAAACGTCAGTCCGTTACTTCCCCCATCGACGGGTTTGAAAGGATGACTGTCGGTGCGCCAGCAGCAAAGGACCCGTTCAAGGATCCCGAGGCGCTGCTTGACGTGATCAAGAATTCGAGGAGCATCAGAGGCCACGCAAGGGAAGAATACGGCAAGATTTACGGCTCATTGGCCCCTTTCTATTTCGACCTGGCAAGGGCGAAGAGCCACACGGATCCAATTGTCTTCCAGGTATTTAGGGACCCGGAGCGACAGGCCAAGATGCTGGCGAATCTACAGGTGTTTGCGAAGAGTGACTGGGCGCAAGGATGGAACCAGCGAGAGGAACGACTAACGACAATGATGAGCATTTTTGAAAGCGCGGTGCTTCGGGAGTTTGAGCAGGGATACGAGTTTTGGGATGTCGACGGCCGGATGAAGCGGTACGCGCACGTACTGCACTCGTTGAACGGCGGCAACGCGGGAACAGAGTTATTCATTCAGAAGCATCCACTGTTCAGCGATCGCGATGTTCTGACGGCGAATTCGATTGATTGCATCAACCAAGCCAGCGGCGATGAGATTAGTTTGGAGCCTTCACGACTTTTTTTTGAAATGCTGCTACGGAAAGTCAACGAGCATGCCGAGGTGATAGCGCGTATTTTCGCCGACCCAAACGTCGTCTTTTGGGAGTTTTTGGAGAAGGTCAGGGAGGACATAATCATGGAGTATATTACGCCTCTATTCGACGCAACGCATGATAGGAACCTCTCATGGTATCTGAAATCGGTGGCGGGCGTATTCGAGCAGGGCATGCTCTTCTTCAAGTCCCTGGTCCCCCCAAACGCGTTCAAGGGTAATCTCGAGGACAAGGCGAAAGAGATGGTGCTTAGAGTCTTTGAACCACATCTCGACTTGTACTTGCAAGAGGAACTCGATTATTTCACAAGCCATGCCGAGGCCGAGGTTGCAGAGTGGGAGAAGAAACTCTCCGAGCAAGACGCTTCTGTTGAGTCTTTCTACATGAGCAATTTCAACAGACAGGCAGACAAGAAGGACTTCTTGAGCTCCTTCAAAAAGGTGGTCATGATGCCCGTCACGGTGTTGCCAACTTTTGGGAGTACGAGTACGACAAAACCCATACCGCCAAACGGGACATCGGCCCTCACGCCCCAGCCTTCGAGACCACATACGCCTAGTCTGGCGCCGAATACAGATGGAAATGGACGTCTCAGCCCACTACCCGAGAAAGCCCCGACTGACGAACTAGCTGCCAAGGCAGCACTCATGGCATCAAGGATGGAAGGCATCAAGACTCTTTTCAGCATTGAAGTTGCGCTCAACTTGACACATGTCGCAAAGACAAGCATGGGTCGTGCGTCAATGTTCATCAAGTTAGGTGGCCAATATGGCGAGGAAGCCCGCGAGCAGTGCGAGACCATCTTCGTCGTGCTACTCCGCATCCTCGGCAACAAACATGTCAAAGTCGGTTTCGAGAAGGCCGTCGAGCATCTATCCCACTACAACCCGCGAGAAGTCAGTGATCACAACCAATCCGGCGTAGCACCGCTGGTTACTTTCATCGAGCTGGTTAATGTGGGGGACCTGATCTCTCAAATGATCGATGTCTTTTACGAGCAGCAGCTCGCCGGCCCCAAGATCGCGGATCGCAACGATTTCCTCGACCCTGCAGGCATCGCCAAAAAGAAGTGGGAGCAAATGCTCGATGAGAGCGTTGCGGCGGGCTTGAATAAGGGCATTGACGTGCTCATGGACGAGGTCGAGTATCTACACGGCACGACGCAACAGTCCACCGACTACAACCCCTCGGATTCGGGCGGCATTCTCGCAGACCCGGGCCCGACGCAGACGGCACAGCGCATCAAGGAGCTTGTCTCCTCGCACACGCGAATGCTGGTTGGAACGACCGAAAAATCGATGCTGGATGTGTTCAACGGCGAGGTTGGGTTGCGGCTGTTCACGGCTGTATGCAAGCACCTGAAGCGGCAGCGCGTCAGTACCGAGGGCGCAATCAAGCTGATCGCGGACATGAACCTGTACTTTGAGTACATTCGCACGTTGAAGAACCCGGATCTCCTAGCTTACTTTAAGGCGTTGCGTGAGCTTAGCCAGATTTACCTTATCGATGCGCGGCATGCCAAAGAGATGGCCACCATCATAGCAGACGGTGACCGTTTCGAAGGCGTGTTTCGCGCTGAAGAGGCGTATGAGTTCGCTCAGCGACGAGCGGACTGGTATGCTGTAAGAAAAGACGTGGAAAGGGCCATGTACGGGATGGAGTGTTCGCTCATGTAATAGGAAGATAAAGGGGTGAAGCTCAAGTGCAACCTCATTCTTTGGATTGCGAAAGATGGTCGAGAGAAAAGTCTCCAATTGCGGAAAGAAATCAGCTAGCCTATCCCATTAACAAGAATACCCCTCATTGAGTCCATTCGAGTTTTGCCATAACGCCTCTAATGCTGCAGTCTTTTGCGTCACCGTGTACCCGTGAACCATGCGCCGAAAGCCTGGAGATGTTTCCTCTACCTCTGTCCAAAATCAAGCTTCCGCGCGACCTTGGCACTTCGGTCCTCTTCTACCAAGCCGGGCCGCTTCTTTAGGTCTGCGCCCATCTTCTCCTCGCCGCCTCCCTTCCTAGGCAAGTCCTCCTTGCGTGAGGGCTTGGGCTCGGTGCGCCACCAGTTGTGTCGCAGCATATCCTTGGCCGTGATGCGCTTCTTGGGGTCGAGAATCAGCGTTTTCATCAGCAAATCCACACCCTCTGGTCCGACTGTACCAAACATGGTCTGGTAAAAGTCTCTGCCCTTGACGGGCTCGCCGTCGTCCGGAACCGTGTAGGCGGGCAACTTCGTGACGCCAGGCCAGTTATCCTCCGTAGGTGTTCCGACAGCACGGCAGATGAGAGAGATCTGCTGAACCTCTGTCTCGGAAGGCATGTATGGTGCGCGGATGATGAGCTCCGCGAAAACGCATCCCACACTCCAGACATCGACGGCGCCGCTGTAATGCTTCGCGCCGAAGAGCAGCTCAGGAGGACGGTACCACCGAGTGATGACCTGATTTGTCATCACTTGATGAGGATCCGCGAAGCCTCTCGCAAGACCGAAATCAGCAAGCTTGACCTCGCCGTCGGCGGCAATCAGCAAGTTGTTGGGCTTGATATCGCGATGCAGGACGAAGTTTTCATGGCAGAACCACACAGCGCGAGTGAGCATACCCATCCATGCCTTTATGTCAGCGGCGCCATACCGGACGTTCTGGGTGTCCTTGATGAGCATCTCGAGGTCGCCGAGGGGCAGGTACTCGAGGACGAGGTTGAGGTTCTGATCTTTTGATGAGAAGACGGAGAGGAGGGAGATGATGTTTGGGTGTTGGAGTTCTTGGAGGTGCTTTAGTTCGCGGACGGCGTCGGGAGCCATGCCCTCTTGGTATTCTTTTTGGACCTTGATTTTCTTGATGGCAACGAGGGAGGACTTGTTGGAGCGGAGATGGCCGAGGAAGACGATGGCGTAGGTACCTTCACCCAGCTTCTTGCCTGAACATCATTAGTATTCTTTGCAATTTTCAAAAGTCAAAAGACGTGTTCCTGGGTGAAGAGAAACGTACCTTTGACGTATTTGCGCTTCTCTTCCTCGTTCATCTGCTCGGCGAGGTCGAGGGTCGGAGGCAAAGAAGCAGGCGCGTTCTTTTCCTTTGGCGGCTGTGGAGTGCCATTTGCGGACGCCTGTGCTGAGGAAATATTCCGAAACGGCGAGCCAATTGAGCCTGCTGGTTTCAGCGCATCAGTCGCGCGTACAACCAGTGGTGAGGCTGACATGTTGGTCTTCGTGATGAATGGTTGTCGTTGTGGATGAATGATGTCGGACAAGGCGTCAGGATATGTGCAGCCTTGTGAAAGTACCAAAAATCTCCATTGGCTGGACGCGCCGCAGACTAGTCAAGCCACACTGTGCAGTGACTCGAGATCAGGCTTTATTTGATTGGCCAACTTTATTTTTGGGACATCATTCCATCTGAACTCTGGCAGCTGTTTTTGACTCTGAGCTCTCAGTATCGCACGTGGACAATACCCAAAAGCTCAAGCTTCTTCCATATTAGCTGGACCACTAAGTAGCAGCCTTTACTTCAGCTTCTGAAGCCTGTATGCAGACTCGAGGGCAGGACAATGTTGCGGACCTGATGTGCCGTACACTTCGTAGCCTTTTGCGGCATTCCGCCATGTAGGAGCTCGGATGAGATCGGCCAAGGCCCCAACTCCTCGTGGCTGCGCGAGCCAGCCTCAAATTGCGCGGAGCGAAGATCACCTGTCGCCGCTGGCAGGCTATGGACAGTCTCGAGGTTGCGGCGGAATTCACCCCGTAACCAATGGAAGCATTTCCTGAAACAGCTAGAATTGCGACGGTGCAAGTCAGCGCAGTCCACCCCGGGCAGAACGCGGACATGGTTGCTCCCCGTTTCCCGAAAACACCACCATTAATCACTCGCGTCCATTGCGTCCCGCATTGAGCAGCAACACGCAGACTCCAAGGCTGCACCTTCCCGTCGCACACCCAGTCCCGAGGAGGGATGACTGGAGCGTTGGTTGGGGATTTCTTGCTATTGATTATCCCATCAAGTAGATGGCGCTGCCCAAACACACATCATCCGTCCCTCAGTCGGACTCGACGAACAGCATTGCAAGGAACGGAGCGAGACGCGCGCGCACCGCTGCAGCAAAATACTATGCAGTAGTATAGCCCCGAAATCTGGCGCCCAAGTCTCGGGCGCTTCCTAGTGGACACTTCTCTACAGTACGTCATCTCCCGACGGTGCCCCAAGACCGATGACATGGTCACCCCACAACATTACGTGCCTCAAGTGCCGATCGCCTATGACTTCAGATTGCCCTTTTCTGCTTGAGGATCTCCTTGTTAAAATTCGACAACGTGCCGGTCCACCACCATCAGGTCCAGATCGAAGAGGGTCGGTAGCGCCGTCCAATTAAGACCGGGGGCCCGGCGAAACGGACGATTCATCGCCTTTTTCTTTTTTCGCCCAATTCGGTTGGTGTTCAGGCAACGCCCGATCTTTGACGTATCTGGGACCCGCCTATTTTGCATTCAATAACCACCACGCCACGACCAGCTTACCGTCTTCGGTGCCAACATACGATTTTAAGGGTCAGCATACTCAGTTCGTCTGAAGCTGTATTCTCGACCCCTTAGAGCAAACATTCGGATTTGGTACGTTCTGCACTCTAGCATATGCCTTTTCCACCAGTCCCCTTCGTCATTCTTTGTCATTCCAACTGGCTGCTTATTGTGAGGACAATCCCAGCCTTGTCCTGCCTTTATCCCATGCTCAAACAAACATTGCAAACGCGAAAGCAGCAATCTGATCATCAGCAGAGCAACACATCAAATCTGGCCAAAATGAGAATAATCTCATACTGGGTAAGCCCCTTAGTCAACACAGATTGCACTCACCTAACAATGCCTAGGTCTTCCCAATTATATCGGGCCTCATGTGGCTCGGCATGCTGCTGGGCATGCTTCTCTACTGGATCATCGACAGGGATAGGGAACTCTATCCCTCAATGTCGTCCCCGCAAACTATCGCCTACATCAGCGATGTCGGCGCCTACCGCCTCAAGCCGCTCTTCATCACCGGATGCGTCATCACCACAATCTTCCTAGATCTCTCCTTTTTCTCCGAGCGCTGGCTTCGCCACAAGGGCCGTCTTGTGCCCAACACGTCCATCGGCGAGAGGATCCTCTTCGGCTTAACCATTGTCTTTGCCATTGTCGGCACCGTGGGTCTTATCTGCCTCAGCATCTTCGACACATACCGCCACAAAAATCTGCACCTCTTATTTCTACTATTCTTCATGGGCGGTTATTTGCTGTCCGCTATATTCCAATGCGCTGAGATACAACGCCTCGGAAGGAGTACGTCAGGCCCCCGTTTTGCTCGTTGAATAAGCTTGAGCTTAAGATACTAATTGCATCACAGAATACCCCGAGCACCGCCTGTTGGCATCATCTTTTTGGATCAAGCTGGTCTTCATCCTAGTCGAGCTCGCTCTTGCCGTCTCCTTCGTCGCCTGTAACTTTAATAAGCTTTACAATGCAGCCGCCATCTTGGAGTGGACGGTTGCCTTCGTCTTCTCCTTTTACGTCTGGTCCTTTATGGTCGATCTGTACCCCGCCGTCCGTACCCGCGACAAGGCTGCTCGGTTTCCGAAGCCCAGCATCAGAGAGTGGTCGAGTAGCAGTCCGCCCAACTTCTGAGGACGGCATCGGAGTTAAGAGAGAAGATAGAAACGATCGACGGTGTAGAGCATGACCCAAGGTGGAGGCGCGTTCTGTTTAGATAAGGCTGCATTAGCATTGGATTCATCACGATACGAGCGGGCGTTTGGAGTTTTCGACATCCCTCTTTTGCTTGCAACCGACGGCACGAATCAAATTATTGCATATCTGAGTTGGTCCGTTGCTCAATTGCCAAGCTGGACACTAAAAGAGTAAAAAAAAAGCCAATTGGTGCGAGGTACCAATTTCCTGGTTCCATTGTTGTCATCTCAAGCTACCGCACACGCGCACATGACATTTTGAGACAGGCTGGAGAATGACAACCTAACTGGCTGGGTCGGTCTGAGCACATGCGGACAATCCGCAAAATGTTTCGGCCTTGCCCTCCACTACTCGTGATTGGGAAAACGCAACGTGACTGTTTACTGCAAATTGATGTTGTTGAGGACATGAAAGAAAGGATACAATCCAACAAGTTGTTCTGATGGCCGCTGTCTTGACTACACACCGTAAACACTACTTCTCCTTACGCCGGCTAAAACGAATCTTCTCTTCAGTCACGCTAGTGTCTAATCAATGATCTCTCGGAACCGTGAATCTCTCGTCGGGCTACTACTCTTGTGCTTACTTGGATCTCTGATGGAAGCCGGCGGTGAGATGGGTCCTTCCAGATCATTCCGTGCCTTAACGAATCTTTCCGCCTCGTCCTCAGAAGAGACAAGGCTGGCGTACTTCGAATCCATGTCTTCCTGTGCTACTGGTGATCTGGGAGTCTCTGTTCCCGACTTGCTGCCGCTTTTGCCAGCGATGGCGACTTCTCTCATGCTGACGGACCGCGCATCGAGACTCGTGGCACTTTCATTAGCGAGGCGGGTGAGTGCAACGCCTCCAATGAAGCCTCTTTCTTCGGGACTGGTCTCTCCGGCGGCAGATCGACCCCGCGGGCGGGAGAAGCGGGACTTGAACCATTCTCTCATCTTGTGGGTTGGCGAACCGCTATCGCTGGGTGAACGAGGGTTCTCGCTTGCATCGGAGGTCTCTTTCAACGTGTTAATGGTTGGTTTATGCTGGCTCGACCTCCTTGATCTGGCGTGGGCACCTGCATCATTGTCCGCTAAATCCTCGTGAGTTGCGCCGTTGCCTCCAGGAAACTCTTCTGGCTGGTGGGACTTGCGCTTTCCACTACTCGAAAGACGTTTCCCTTCGGCCTTCACAGCCCTATCTTCATCTTTTTTAGACTTCAGCTCCTGCTTTTCACGCTGCTTTCTCTCCCGTTCTTCCTGCTTGTCCGATTCTGCTACCGTTAGATAAGCCCGAGTCATAGTATAAGTGGGATGCATACCCTTGAGTTTGCGGTTAATTTCCTTGATTTCTCGGTCTCGTTCTTTCCGCTTTTCTTCGTCTCTCTTCTTAGCTTCAGCCTCTGCCTTCGCGATCTCTTGTCTCTCCCTTTCGATAGCAGCTTTCTCATTGATATCGTCTAGAATCGGCTGCACCCTCTTGGCAGCAATCTCATCAACGAGAGATGGATCCATGTACATCCCGCCACCGAGGTCGATTTTGCCCAGCTTCTCGTACGGAATACTGAGTCGAGCCTGGGCAGCGAGGTTGGCTTTGTACTCCCAGTCACTCATGGTGCTTGGGGGAACCATGCCCGTTTCTGTGGAGATTTTGTCATCCATGCCCTGCAAGCGGGCCTTCACATTTCTCTGCGCTGCCGCCAACAACGCCTCGCGATCCTTGGCTCGTTTCTGCTCATCTACCTTCGAGAGATTATTGGAGAAGATGGACATTTGTTTCCGGATTCGCTCAGATTGCTCCTTGTCGTGTTCAATGTCGCCGTCGCTCGATGACCGTTGCTGCAACTTTCCCTTCATGGTGAACCTCCTCTGAGTGGCGGTGGAAATCTTGCTGCCGTAGTATTCTTGATAATCTCTGTTTTGCTGATGTTCCTCATGAAGCTTCGACAACCTCTCCTGTGCTAGCTTATATGCAGCTTCTTGTAAGTTGACGTAGGGTCTCGGTTGGTCGTCAACGGAACTCGTTTCTCTGGAATCCTGTTGAGCTTGACGTGCCTGATCCACCATTTTCTGCTGCTGGCTGTACATCTTTTTGGCCATGGCTACAGCTGAGGCATGCAGCATATCGGCCCTCTTCTGCTCATCGGCCTCTGGACCTATGGACGGAGTAGCAGTGAACATCTTGCGAGGTAGGTTCGTACATGGTACGGATCCGGAAGCTTCGGTCGGCAACTTTGGCTTCATGGAAGGGCCGTGAGCTGCGGTCGCGGCGCTGAGAGCATTGGCCGTAGCTCTGGATTCTCCGGGATATGACTCCTTGGGCACCGGCGTGGACTTGGCCCGCGGTCTCGTCCTCCTCGTTGATGGCATCGCATTCTGAGCCGCTGAAAGAGAGCCGAGTCCCTCCGTCGATGTGGCATCAGCAGATTTGCGAACTGACAGGCTTTGCTTAAAAGCCTGGTTAGCGGCGCTGTTTCCCCATGAATCCTGAGGTGATGAGATGGATGCCGTGGGCGTCCCGGCTTGTTTCCTAGACGAGGCGTGTGCAAGTAGAGCGGCCTTGGCGCCAGCAGAGCTGGAGTTGGGTTCCCACGATGGCGGCATCTTGTAATCTTTCGCGAACATCGCAGCCGCAGATGCAGAGTTTGATTTTTCGGGTTTCCAGAGTTCGATGGATTTTTTGTTGGCCCAACCTAGGGATGCGGCGGCCCCGGCGGCGGCTCCATCGCTTTTAAGACCGGGGGATGGGTAACTTGGCAGATCACGCGGGTCCGCGTACTTTAATCTTCCCGAATGGCCTGCTGGGTTGGAGGTGGGTCAATAAATTGAGCGTCACGTTTCTTTGCCTTTCTGGAAAATTGACAGGGAAAATTTGTATTCTGAAAGGGGAGCTTGGTTTCAGTACCTGTTGATAGCTGACACCGTGTTTCCGCCATTGTCTGCGGCTGCTGCGTCGTTGTCTTGGAACTGGCTTGCATCTTTGCCAATGCGGTGCCGGCTTGGTGATAATGATATACCCGCTTTTCTTGCGGAGAGATTCCTCCTCGCAGGGCAGTGACGAGGGTCGATTGGTGGAAGACGTACCGATATGCAGGGGGCGTACCTATTTGAGGTAGTTTGGGAGCGAGAAAATGTGGAAAGTGACTGACGATGGGCTTACACGCAGGCTGGTACGTGAGTGGACTTAGGGCGAAGCGGAGGCGTTCAACTGAGGTTATTTCAGGAGTTGCTTATCCGTATCTTATCGCAAAAAGGATCGTACGCATCAAGAAAATATCGTGTTGTGCGGCGTATCGTAATTGGGACGACGACAGAGTTACAGCTGGAGTCGCAGGGCGGTGCAACGCAGAGATATCAAGCACACAATTTACCGAGAGCGGCGCAGGCTGCAGGGTCTTCGTCCAAAGGACGACGCATAGGAGTTATATCATCCACCCTCAGAGCCAATTCATAGGTGAGAAGCGTCAGAGGGTCAGGTAGGGGATGGACCGGCGCGCATGATGAGGTAGGCTGGTGTCACAGTCTTCAGTGCTGGTCATGGTGACCGACGACGGCCGCCGCCGCCGTTACGTCATGCTTCGACTTTGGGTGGTGGCCCATCCGCTTCGGGCCTTAGCGGGCCCTTCTAGCTCCTCCTCCATCTACCTTAGTCCGCTTGAAAACTGCCACCGAACGACTAGTGCCCTTAGCTGAAGCTGCCCGGCTTATATATTAGCTTACCTCTCTATAAAACCTTATCTTACTCCCTAATTTTAGCCACATAGGCTAATTTTATACTATAGTAATAGTATATTACAAGTATATTTTAAGTAAAATTAAGATATACTTAAGATATATTAAAAGTATATTTATACTATAGTAAATAAAATATCAATATATAGGTTATAGTTAAGTAGATTTAGTAGAAATAGTTATAGAGCTTAAAATTAGATTAAGCTAGACTTATATAAGAGCTTATTTTATATAAGCTTATTAAGTTTATCTAGAGTATATCTAGAGTATATTTAAAGTATAAGTTAGGAATATTTAAAAGGTACTTCTAGATTTTTATTTGTTTAATATAAGATTATCTTACCCCCTTAAGTAGGTCTACCGTTATAGCGAGCTTATTAAAAATAGTATAGTAGGGTAGAGAGAGGTAAGATAAGGTTTTATAGAGGGGTAAGTTAAGTTAGAAATTAGAAGCTACCTACCTCTATTATATTTTTATGAACTTAGCGCGCTTATAGCTTTAGATTCATAAATATATTTTTTCTCTAGAGATAGCTATCCCGTGTTATTTTCCTAGTATTACTAATCAGTAGACCCTATTCTATACTATTAATTAGATAATTAGAGATATTAAAAGGTATGCTAAGGTTATTACTATACTATAGCTATATTCTATATACTACTATTAGTTACTACCTAGCTATATATGTATAGACCGCTCCTGCGCGCTTATATATAGAGCCTCCTAGTTAGAGGTTATTATTAATAACTTACTATATTACCCTATATTCCTATAATATCTAGTAATATAACCATAATTACTTTAATCCTCAAGGCTAATATAGTTAACTATAGAATAGTAAATATTATAACAAGTATATAAGCTACTTCTTTTTTTAGAGACTAATTAATACTAATATACTATTACTAGCGCTTGACTATATCGCTATTAATATATATATATACTATTAGCACGGCTATAAAGGTTAAAAGAGAGGTAGAAAAATCGCTAATATAATAGAGATAAATTTTAGGTAACGAATTTAATAATAGAGTAATCCTTTTTATGTATTATATAACTTATACGAATAGAGGAAAAAATATAGATATTAATAAGTATATATTTTATAGATAAATACTATATCTAAAGCGTTAAAAAGCTAGGGGAAAAGGTAGGTATAAGTAGGTAGTAGTTTCGCTAGAGCCTCTTAGATGCTTAGGCGCGCTTTATTATATATATAATAGCTTAAAACTTAGCGTGGTTTTAGCTATATACATATCAGCGCTTTATTATATATATATATATAGCTAATAACGCTTAGATGTAGCGTTTTATTTCGCCTTATTTCGCCTTATTTTACTTTTAAACTTTAACCTTAACTCTTCTAAAGTATTTAAAATATACTAAACCTAGTTGTATAATACTAAACGGTACACCATTCGACGAAAACTTTAGAGTTAAATCCAAATATATACTTTATTCTACTATATCTCTTATATCTATAGAGTTATAGCACTCTAAAGATAGAGTAGTAAAGTAATAACGTTTATAATAAAGTAATAACTTTTACTCTATTTTCTATATACCCCCTTAAGGTATATATATAGATACTATAGGTATATATAATATACTTTATAGCTAGGAAATAGTATAAGGAAAAAATAAACCTTATAATATAGTAAGGGAAAACTTATATAACTAATAGCCTAGTTTTGCCTCTGATTTATATATATTAGTTAAACTATTAGTAAGTAAAAAACCGTTAGGTATAATATTTAATCTAGTTTTAACTATATCTAATATATTCTTCCTAATAGGCTAAGTTAAAATATTAGCTATATTATCTTTAGAACTAATATAGTATGATTATAGGAATATTCGCCTACCTATATAATAAGCAGGACTCCTACTCGCCTAGTAGGTTAGATCCGACTTTAGATCTATAGCCCGGGTTAGAATAACTAGGACCTAGCGAGTAGTTATATAACCTATTATATAACTTACTTTATTAGGCTTCTTATATTGTTCCTATAACGCAAGCTACTTTCTAACCTAACCTAATATTATTCATAATTTAGATTTTATATTATGCTTACCCTCGCTCTCTTTATATACTAGTATTATAAAATTAATACTAATTAGTAGTTAACTTTATTATTATACTATAACTATAGATTCGTAAGGATTCATATATTAAAAAGATAATATTTATTACTTAATAATCCTAAGCCTCCTCTTATATATAATTATTATATTAATAGAGATTTTAGGTTTAGTTATTAATAGTTTAGCCTCTACTTTTAACTTACTACCTCTGAAATTATTACTAATTTTATATGCGAAGTTTTAAATCCCTTATTATTAATAGTAATTATAGTCTATCTTATTATAACCTTAATACTAATAATTAATAGTTTATAATCTTTTATTATAATAGCTAAGTTCTTACCTTCCCCTTACTTTTACCCTCTTTAGTATCTCTTACTTTTACTCTCTTTTAGTACCTTCCGCTACCCTTATAGTTACTATAAATATTATATCCTATACTACCTTCTATTAATATTATAATTATTTAGAGCCCTCTACTAACTTCCCCTTCTTTTACTTTATATTAATTACCTATTTTTACTAATTTTAACTCCTATAAGTCTTTTTAGCAAATTTGATATATTTAATATTATTTAATACTTACTAATATTAATACTAACCTTATTATTTCTCCCCCTTTTAACCCCTTTTTAAGGCTTAACTTGACTACTTTTAACCCTCTATTTATATTGCTAATAGTAATAACTTAAGATAATAATAATAAGCCCTAATTACGTATTATAAGAGAGTGGTAATAAGCCCCTATTACTTATTAAAATAAATTACCTTAATCTTAACCACTTACCTTAATTATATTATTAATATAGTATTTATTTTATTAATAGTTATTTATAGCTTTAAATTTTATAACTTCTAAATATAATAAGCCCTAACTACCTATATAAGATAGTTTTAAAAGGATTATAGGTTTAACTTTTATAGTAATTACTTAATCGGGTTTATTTATAATTACTAAAAGTCGACTTTCTAACTTTAGGTATAAAGAGTATGGCTAAAGGCCTAAACCAGGAAAGGCTAGAATATTAAAACGTAGGTAACCGTTATTATATTAGACTATTGCTTAACCTTCTAAGTTTTCTACTTATAGAGTTTTCTCCAAGGTGTATTTATCTACCTCTAACTTACTAACGTTTTACTAATAGCATAGCTCTATATCCTATACCTGCTATTATTCCTTATGATTACCCCCCCTTCTAAAGCCTTGGTCCCTAAGGCGTACTAATAGAGTAATATAGCTTTATATTGCTAACTATAGAGCAATAGTTTAGCATCTTTATTATATTATTTACTATCGCTCCTTCCCGCGCTAGATTTAGGCTATTATAGCAAATAATATATTTTATTTTCTAGCGCTTTATATATTTTTAAATTTTAAGTATCGCTATTATTTTTTAATTAGTTGCTAATAGTTATATAACTATTTAGTAGTATATAGTTAGTTATTATTTAGCCTTATTGCCTAGCGATGCTAATTATAAAAGGGCGTCTTCTTTTTGAGGTCTTTAACCTAGCTGAAAATTTCCCTCTTTAGTATTCTTTTTTAACTTAGTAACCTCTATTATTTTCTTTATTATCTATTTAGCAAGCTTTTACTATAATTATTAATTTTCCTTCCTCTTTCTTTTCTAGTTTATCTTTTTCCCTATTATCTCGCTAATTATCCTCTATAATATCTTATATTATATATATAGGTGCGATACTTGCTAAGTATTTATATAATCCTGAGATCCTTTCTAGTAACCTTACTAGTAATACTAATAGTAGCTATCCCTACCTTACTTATCTCTATAAGATATATTAAGATATCGTTAACCTTCGCTATATATATAGCAAATATATATAGAAATATATCTATTATAACTTTAATAAAAAGAAATATACTACTATAAGTCTCTATTAGTTTCCTACTAAGTTGCTATATACTAACGCCTAGTAGGTTCCCTAGGAGCTTTAGGGCGTAGCCTAGATAACCTAGAATATATTCTACTAGATCTAAATTTAGGAATATAAGGGTATCTTAACCCCTCTTTATTATTATTATATTCTCGCTTCCCTTATTAATTATTTAGTAGTATAAAAATATATTACTAAGCTTATCTATAATCCTACTACTAGTAGTAGTAGCTATAATATAGAGCAACTTTAACTCTAAGAGCTTGCCTCTATCTATAAGCACCTAGCTCTCGATATCCTAGTTTATATAGGCTATTATTCGCTGCTCCCTCGCTAGCTATATCCTACTAATAATTAGTTCTAGGTTAGTACTCTTTGCAATAGTATTAATATACTTCAGCGCCTAAACGCTGCCTAGCTACTATATATTTATAATAATAGTCCTACTATATACCTCTATAATAAGATTAATTATCTAGTTTATAACCTTTTAATAAAGCTAGTCCCTAAGCGCTCTTATAAGCATAATATTAACTCTTTTCCTAAATTTAGCTAGTTACTTTAAAACAACCTCTTTAAGTATACTTCTAATAATATTCCCTCCTGCTTTATTACTATTACTAGCACTTATCCTATCTTATATACTTCCTATTTTTATACTCCTACTAAATATAGCTAAGAGGATAGTAATAATTTAGCAAAGAAGGCTAGGAAGGCTAAAAAAGCTAGGGTTATTATTACTATATCTAATAGCAGCTCCGGGGATAAGTCGGGTAGTGAGGTAAGTAGTAGCTCTAGTAATAAGTCGGGTAGTAACTCTAGTAGTAAGTCTAGTAGTAAGTCGGCAGGTAGTTAGTCTGTAGATAATAATAATAGGGATGCTAGTAATACTAGCCTAGCAACTAGTTATTATAATACTACTCGTGGTTATAGTAGTCAGGGCGCTCGCGCTTATAGTTATAGTCAAAAGTGAATAACTAGTTAGATAGTTAGCCCTCTCCCTTTTCCTTATAGGATAATACCCCTCTTTTCGCTATAGTATTAGTAATAGTTCGCTACTTAATATAATTAATATTTTACTTCTCAATTTAGCTTCTATTCTATAGTCTTGTGATTTATAATTAGCAACTTATTGCTATAACTTTATAACTAGTTATCCTACTTCTAATAAGACCTCTTATACTATTTATTAAACTTATAAATAACCTCTTGCGCGTTTGCTAAGTTCTCTATAGGCTCCTATATATTATATTCTATAGGCTATCCTACCTATTTAACTAGATATTATATATTATTACTAGTACTTTACTATATAATAATATCTTCTACCTCCTATTCCTCTAGCTTATCCTTAAGCTCTAGGTATATAAGAAAACTTTTACTACCTACTTAGCAGTCATCCTATAGTTCTAGCAAGGTAATAGAGAATATATTATATATCTATTAGTATTATAGTAATAGATAGACCCTATAGACTTATATGCTAACTAGTTCTATAATAGCTACCTATATAAACCTAAGTGCTAGTTTTTTATTCTTAAACTAGAAGTTCTTTATTAATAGCCTAATAACCTATTCTTAATAGTAGGTCTAGTCCTTATGCCTCGTATTATAATACTTAGC